>QJPP01003376.1:0-124350 GCA_003996215.1 Jaltomata sinuosa | reverse complement strand
GGAGGAAAGAACCTTTCTAGGAAAGCTCCTTTCAACTCTCCCCAAGTTGCGATAGAGTCAGGGGTCAGCACTGTCAACCATAACGCTGCCTCATCAGACAGAGACAACGGAAACAACCTGAGCCTGATCGTTGTCTGACTCACTCCCGGTAATTCAAAAGACTTGAAGATACCCACGAAATTCATCAAGTGGCGGTTTGGATCGTCACCACCAGCACCTCGGAATACACCTCTCAAATTCAGCAACTGAATCATCGTGCTAGTAATATTGAACTTGGCTCCGGGTGGTAGCGGTGGAAGAGTAATGGCGCCCGTAGCGCCAGCTCCATCTAAGTCGAGATCCTCATCATTCCGTGCGACGTCATCCTGCAGCCCACCAGCATTCAAATTTTGTTGGGCCTGCAGTTCTGCAGCGATCCTTGCTGCCTCTAGTTGTGCGGCCATATTTCGCCTTAACGTTCTAGCAAGCTCGGGGTCGTAAGGTAATGTTGATTCACCCGAGCGCCGGGTACTTGGCATGCACAACTCTGTACCCTGTCAAAAACAAAAACAACAAATAAACGTAAAAGCAGGAAAGTATGACTAAGAGTCAAATAAACACACCAGACTTAATAAACAACCGTATTCTCCGGCAACAGCGCCAAAATTTGATAACGCTCAAAGTACCACTCCAATTAAGAAGCGTAAGCGATCGTTGTCAAATATAGAACCCAACAAAGGTTGGGGTCGAATGCGCCATCTACGAGAATCTTGGTCGAGCTCTAGGTGAGATAATTGTTCTTTACAGTGAGAATTAAGTCTTTAGTGAAGTATGTGACTAATGGTCAATAGTTTCCGGTAAATAGGGGGGTTTTGTGATCAATATTTGTGAACAAAACAAACACTTAACGTATGAATGATTATCAATAGGAGAGAGAGAACTAGGGAAGTGTTTACCATGGCGTTAGTAACAAAGTCGATTCTAGGCTTAACAGGGTTCTTTCTATATGCGTGTCACGATGCGATTGAATTAATGGTATCGTCTAAACGTTTCTCAACCAAATAGACAAATTTACTTTTCAATTCTCTCGAACTTGAAAAGGTGTGCTTTTAGATTTCAATCCTAACCATCAAGTAGATTAATCTAGTTACAGCATTAATCATAAGACGAGAGTTAGTAGTCTCGAATCCTCGTCGTTAATCAAGTATCCCGGTTTTAATCTCTTTACTCAAGCAAATTAAACCTAGGCATGTTCTAATGTTTGCAACCACTAGAAAATGTTACATAACGAATGATTAACAACGTGACAACATACATATTTAACCCGTCGCTACCCGGAATCTATATTGCTACTTTTGCCATGGATCCCACAACCCTAGTTGTGGGAGGTTTAGTTAATCATGCTATAAAGAAAAGAGAAGAGAATAGTATTCATAATAAAGAGAAGGGATTCTTACAATATAATGAAAACCAATCTTCAATTATTCCAAGAACAAGAAAAACCAAGATCCCAAGAACAAATCAAGAACACGAATTCAAGAAGTGTAAAACGTGTTTCTTGATCTCCAAGTCTCTCCTAAAACTATTGGGAGAACTATATCAAAAAGCTTAACTAATGCCTCAATAAAATAAACCTAACATAGGGTATTTATAGGAGTCTAGGAAACAAATCCCAAAAACGTCAGGATTCCGCGTAGCGGACTGCCCAGGTGTGACGGCCAGGCTGACGGACCGTCACTGGCTTGCCGGACCGTCGCCTGGACCGTCACCCTTAGGCAGTGGTGCTGCCTTGGTGTGACGGTTTGGGTGACGGACCGTCACACCCTTGACGGAACATCACCTGAACCGTCACTCTTATCCAGAATGCTCTTTTTCTCGTATTTCCTTCCGTTTCCATGTTTGTCTCCATTTCCTGAAAATACAACATAAAAACATCAAAAACGACAATGGTTGCTTGAAAACGTACGATTGTTCTAAGTTAAAGGAGTCGAAAGTGCCGTAAAATGGCGGCACATCAGTCTTGACCGTAGGTTCCACTCAATCTAAAGTTACATGACAAGAAACATGGGTACGTTGTACATAGGAATAGGAGTATTTCCCACCTTAAGCGATATGACTGGTAGCTCTTAAGCTTAGCAACACTTCTCAACTATGTGTTTTCCTCTAAATACTACACTTTATCATTTCCAACTTAAAATTCCCATGCTAACATATAACTACTAGGGCCTGCATGTTGTTACTAGGTTCAAGACTAACTCAGAGGTACAAGGTGCTACACCTAAAGCCAACATGCTAGTCTGAATTACGTGATTCTATATTCTATATCCCAAAATGTTAATCTACTCATTCGGCTTGTTCTAAAGCTCCGCGAAGTCTCTGGTATCTAGAGTTATCCCCAAGAATACTACTTTTTCTTCCCAGCTTAATTAGCCAACGTCGAGCTCTAATCAAGGAATCACTAGCCACATAATGCAATTGTCTACATGTTTATCAAACACAATAGTCAAGCCTATCACTAAATTCACTTTAAGGCTTCTTGGTAACCAAATTATCTGAGAATCTTCCCAAGCACTCCTAAAATGATTAACTTCAAGAAATTCTACACAGAGTCACACCATATAATCCACCATCTAACTATTACACATAACAAATTCTCATTCTTCCTCCACACTTAAAACCTTAGCTAGAATAAGCACACCATAATTGTCAAAACAAGGAACATCTACTCTCTCACATCTAAACCATTACTCAGTTGCTTTCATCACCACTATCATGTCATGAGGAAGATCACTGAAGGACTAGAGTATAAGAAGCTGGAATAAGAGGGATATTGTTCAATCATGACTTATACTTATCGTGACCTTGCCACTCAAGATGTGGCATGAGGAGTAAGGTACAATAGGCATGAATACATTATCTATCAAACACATAAAGTATAAATAGAGTGGCATTCTGAGTATAGATATAACAATAATTATCCATCACCATCATAAGTGGACGTATATAAGACTTAGAAAAAAGATATCATAAAAATTATTCAAGAAATCTGATTTGAGAATATATATGACGTACCATGATTTCACTAGCCATATTTAAGGATACATCATGAGTTTATGTGACTGAGCATACTGAGAAACATAAATGCATATATCATGAGCTATATAACATAGGGCTAGAAATTCTTAGATTCATGGAGTAAGACTGGATCATTGAGTGAAGCTATTACTTCTCATTCTAGGAACTGAGCATGAAGGTGAATCAGTATGAAGTTCATGAACCTTGAACATGGGCATGACGCTAATATGCAAGATATGATTAGAGTGTCATTTGACTAAAGTACAAGGAATATGTTAAGATAGGAATGGATTGATGCCTCATCCTAGCTCTTTTCTGGAACTCATCACTACTTGAAACTCAAGAACTACATTGGTTCAACACCTCATCATCTCCCCTTGGTTCAAAAGTTTATATCCTAGGTCTGTGGACCTATTCTCTAAATTGAGCTACAAGCATAACACTCTACACGGTCGAGGTATCGCTATACATAAGAATGCTTAAACTTTCCCTTGATGACTATATTTGTAGACACTAAAATTTTTGCTAAGACTTCTTTCTGGTATATATCTCTTAACTTTCTCATGTACTATAAGGATATCACTATAAAATTCATACTCTTATTATCTTATTAACATCATATCCAATCCTCTATCCACTTAAATCAAAAGGGTTTAAAGCTTATACTATGAGGCTCAAATTATCTATTTTATTTTAAAATCCTAGCTTCATGTCATGATCAAACCCGCCACAAGTGGCACCCACACTAAACCTTCCTTGGGAGAACCAATTAAATAAGACAATACTTAACCAAACTAAGCAGCTAAAAATCAAATTCGATAGATAAACCAAGATTCACATCTTAACTTAACAAAATAGTAAAGCCTGAGAAAAATAATCCCCTAGAATCTGAAAGTCGTATACCAAAACTCTAAAACATGTCTAGAAGAGGGGGATACAACTCCAAAATAAAAGGAATCCAAGTTCGAACAATGTACTAGAATAAATAGATGAATCTATGGTAGCTCGGGAGATGCAGCTCACCTTAGATTCAGAAGTCGTCCGTATCACAATTAAGGTCGCGCAGCAGCTGCCAGAATATGTCCTGTACTGAACAAAAGAAGAGTAAGTGCAGTATCAGTACACAAAATAATAGTGTATTGGTAGGATCATTGGCCAGCTCTAAAATATGAGATATGAACAGTTAACCATAACTTAGTATAACAAAATAACATGTATAACCTAAGCCGGTGAATATAAGCAAGACTCTCAGTCTTCAACCTGACTTAGCAACCACATGAAACATGTCCAAAACCACAAACAATAACCCATATATGATTTCAACACACCCTTTAAGTAACCTAGACCACCGAAGGATCCCTAGGACATCATCTACAATTTTTATCATGCAATCTCAGTCTACACAAGAACCACCCCAGCATCTAAACATACCAACCCGGCCACTCATAGACCAATATGTAATAAATATATCATAATGAATAAGCTCGGTTCAATCTTGGTACCAACACACAGAAGACAATCAAACATGTACCAAGCGTGGTACCCATGCCAACTATAATAGAATTTGTACCATACGTGGTAACTGAGCCAACCGATAGATATCCCGTATTAGGCATGGTACCCGAGCCAACTAATGAACTGTACCAGGCATGGTACCCAAGCCAACCAAAGAATCACAGATATCATAATAATCACAACCACAATGAATATAACCCACACTTTTAAAGCTAATAAGCATTTAAGACAAGTTCATTGCATGAGATTGACAACCAGATATCATTTAGCATTCATTCCCTTATTCTCTAAACACGTCTTGTACAAGCAATACTAATGAAACAGTTAGAATGCACACATAACATAATTTGGGTCACATGTTAACTATCACCTACCTCAATTCAAGCCTGAATGCTCTACTGGATTAGAGTTTTCCCATTTCTTGAAACTCTAGCTTGATCGTGGTCTAAAAATAAGAAATACAAACACAAATTCAACTAATGACCTTATTAACTGTGAATTATAGCCTAATCCCAAAACCCCAGGCCAAAGTCATGATCATTTCACCCATCCTAGGGCTTTCCTACAAATTATTCACCTAGAAACTACTAATTTTATAGTTATACTAGCAAATTATGGTCCTACAATTATGAATAAAAAACTTGTAATCAAACCCAATGGTTTTATACACCATTATTCCCTCATACACCAGATTTTTACAGTTTAGAGTAAGCTAAACCCTCCCCAAGACCTGTAAACTAGCAATTTACGAACTAGGAATCAAAATACTATTTAGCGGGGATAAAAGACTTACCTTAAAAAAGATTTCTGGTAGAAAACTAGTGGAAATTGCCCAAAGTCGCCATAGCCATCCCCAAAATATTCTTGGAAATAATGAATATTTTTGGGGAAGTTTCTGCATTTACAGTGACTAATCCCGTTGTAGCGGACCTATCCCGCTATAGCAGCACCACCATAGCGGAAGCCACCTACCAATATATTGAGTGATAAGTTTATCTGTAATGACCCTTCTGGTAATTTACACATTTTCGCCTTTCTTTTACCATTAGAGCTTACTTGTAGCGGTCCAAGTCATTTATGGCTTGTCGGGACCGGTAGTTCGGTGCCCGGGCCGTTTGTTTGGTCTTTATAGCCGTTCCTCATTTTAGAGCTTCAACTTTGGAAATCGTTGACTTCCGTCAACATTCTTGGTAATATCAAAGAATTAAACCAAGGTTCTAGGTCAAAGGAATCCCTTACTCAAAAGTTTGAGTTAAAGAAATGCCTCGTGTAACACCTCGCCCGTTTGGAAGGTTTAAAGTAACCCGTGACTTTGGGGTAAGACTAATAGTGTCTAATAAACTAAGAAGGATGTGTTATGAGGTATTGTAATGGAAAAATGGTCGTATGATAAGTTTTGAAGTCAAGCAAGTTGCGAAACAAAAGTCGAAAAACGTTATTGTAAATTCCTTTAAGGAATTCTCTTCAAATTTGGGTTAAATGTCTTGGGGTTTTTCTCCCTATTTATAAATAATTAGTGGGCCCAAAATATACCAAATCGAAGTTCTACGAGTCTAGTTTCCAACGCACTAAACCGTTCGTCCATACGACTTCAGAATAAAGAGATATTCACATTTTCGTAAGATTGCGCAAGCAGACACGTCAAGGCGGGGCCCACATCTTAAGTCGGTTCAGCTTATAAAAGCTGATTTCTCCTTCGTTTTAACTCATTATTTTCACCCAAAATGCACTTCAAATCAGATTTAAAGTCCATAAATAATCCATGGACTTTGATCCTTTCAATTTGGAAGTTTAACGGAAGTTGCTCTACGTCGCGAGCTCGTCATTTTGGTATAGTTTTCCCCGTCTATTTCATGGCGTATCTTCGTGGGTGTTGATGCAGCAATCCAGCAGGTGTTTTCTGAGTATTTTTCAGTAGCTAAGGAGTTATATTGGCAAGGTATGGATCCCGTACACTTATCTATTTGTTGAATCAAGATTCTAAGCTTCTAGTCACGAAAAGTTATATTTTTCGATAACTTGTAGTAGTTTCTTGTTGGATTTGGATATGTTTGTTGTTCTTGCAAGGAGGAAGGTGGTTAATCTTGGAATATTGAATATTTTTGTCAAGGAAATCTCTCCCCTACGACCCTCCTTCGTTATTATATGTTCTAGTATTATTTTATGGATTTCTGAGCCACGAAATGGTATTTTGGATTTGTGGCTTTGGACAGCCCCTTTATCTTGTTATGTTTGGTTATTGTTGTGGTGTTCTGGTTGTGGTAAGGTGCTAGAGGGATTGGGAAATTGTGCGATTCTTTTTGGGATCACATACGATAGTGATTGGATTGGACAAACGTGAAGTAAGCCTTGAAATAGTGCCTCGGGAGCTCGTCGCTCCTTGGAGATATGGTTAACGTATTATTGTTGGATTTAGCTGCCATTTCTTATTGTTATTGGCCTCATCTTATGCTTTGGAGTTGGCTGGTCACGAGTGTGACATTAACACCTTATCAAATGGCTATGGCTCATTCTTGCAGCCTCGTCGATTCTAGCAATTGTTCCATTACCTTGGTTGGTCAGGCTTCATAGAGACACCTTTGGGACTTCAGTTGAAAGTGTTTTTGTAATTTGGAGCTTCCCGGAGCAGTTTGAGCCTAGACGACGCCGTTCTCGCAGCTAGTCATCGGATGACAGGTAGGTTATGGTTTTCCCCTATATAGACTCTGCGTATATAGGCTATAATTGCATTAATTAGCATCCTTGGATGGGTTGTTATAGGTTGGTACCCCAGACCTTGACCGCCTTTCGTCCGTCTATTTCATACGTTGTTTGTAGTATTCGCGTAGTAATGTATATTATCTTTGTGGTCCTGTGTGGCCTTGTATTGACTCTTGAACATAGATGGTGGGCTATTTGGGAATGTCCGCGAGTCCCGGACATAGAGATTATCCTTTTAGGATGGTTATGTCTGCTGAGTAGCTATTGGGCATGTGCAGGGCTGATAGGAATTGTTGTGAGCCGTTGGGCTACTTTTATATTTGTGTGCGAGCATATCATCCATGAAAAAGGTTTTCCCCTGCATGTTTTACTACAGTTTTGGCTGTGAGCCACTACCGACAGTTTTCCTAAATTTGCATGGCCATGGGGGGCCATTTTTGGTACTATTGATGATAGAAAAGGGGATTTTTGGATGTTTCGCACTGATTTTATTACTGGTATTAGTCTCTGCGGGGCAAAGCACCAGACTTGATTTTATTACTGATACTAGTCTCTGCGGGGCAGAGCACCAGACTTGATTTTATTACTGATACTAGTCTCTGCGGGGCAGAGCACCATACTTGATTTTACTACTGATACTTGTCTCTGCGGGGCAGAGCACTAGACTTGATTTTATTACTGATACTAGTCTCTGCAGGGCGGAGCATTAGACTTGATTTACTACAGTTTTAGACCCGGTTACGCCCGGGCACCCTTGGAGGGATTTTTGAGGCATTTTATACTACTTTAGTCCTGGACAGGGTCTGGGCATGCATACTTGAGACTGGGTCTCTATCTTGATCCCGGACTTGCTTCCGGATGACATGTCTTGATATTGAGTTTTAGTATGGGGTCAGGGACCTCCATGGACCTTGCCGTTCCGGGCCTGGGGCTTCGGGCTGCGTGCGCTGGAGGAAAGGGTATACGATGGAGTAGAGGTATACAGGCTGAGTCCTTCCATGGAACCTGCCTGCTTGGCCCGATTGGCACCGGAGGAGGTACATACAGAGGTTCTATTTCATATCATATCATATCATTCATTTTATTCCACCCTTGTTTGTTGTGTGTTCAGTGTACGCTCCGGTAGTATGGGATGCCGGAGGGTTTGCTTTCACTTGATTGTGTTCCTCGGTTGTATGGGCGGCCTTTGGGACTGTAGGTAGACTATATTTACTCCTGTCTTTATTTAGAGCTTGTCTTGGAACCCGGTTCTTGAAAGATTAGTGATGGCTAGCCTGTTGAGGCTTTGGTTGTGGGATTTTTTATTATTGAGAGGGCTTTAGAGTCCTATCTTATTGAGGCACTTTTGTGTGGCCTTCTGAGCAGAGTGTGAGACTCTGGTTCTATCCTTGTGGGAAGCTGAGTGGTATCTTTCGGTTATTGTGGCCTAGTTATTTCATCCTAGGGTTGTACTTGTGAGGTGATTCCCTGGTTATGCTATCATATGATTGGATTGGTGTTATGATTTCCTTATACTGGTTGATTCTATTTTGAGTATGTTAGACTGCTCTCCGTCTTTTCCTTCCACTTGAGGTTATCGGTATACCGCTATTTTCTCAACTCTCTCTCTACTTACTTATATTGTTGTGCAAGGACTCCAGGTGCGTTCTCCTTTCCTTCACCTGTGATTCTGTGTAATTGTATCTCTGTGCTAGCATGTGTTACTTGAAGCTCTTTGTTATGGATGATATGTGCTAGCTCCTTGTGCCTTGCTTATTGCCTCAGTGACTGCTTTCTTGCTATCTGTTACTTACTGCTTTTATATCTTATATGCGCTCAGTCGCCCTATGATACCTACTGAGTACCCGTGGTTTTGGTGCTCATACTACACTTCTGCACTTTTTTGTGCAGATATTAGCTGAGCTTTCGCCGTTGATCACGTTGGAGACTCGTGCAGCTTTTGGATATTTGAGACTAGGGTGAGCGCCTGACGGTCGGGGCTTGTCTACATCTCATCTGTTGTACTGTTGCTCCTTGTACTTTCGGAGTCAATTTATGTTGTATTTTGTTACTACTAGCACTTGTATCCTATTAGAAGCTTCTGTACTATTGATACCAAGTCTTGGGGTTGGTGTAGTTTCCTTTATGTATTTATATTCGAGTTTTGCTTTCGCTTATTTCTGCTTGCTGGTGCGTTTTAGTTAGGTAGTAGCCCATTACTAACCGTTCTGGGCTACGGGAATTAGTTCTCCTACTGGCGGATTGTAGGTGCCATCATGACTTGAGAAATCGGGTCGTGACATTATCCCTCTTGTTGAACCTCATTACCCCTTTCATAGGTGACACCCTCAACAAAACTTGCTCACTAACCTGAAATGACATGTTCCTTACCTTATGATCAGCACACTCCTTTTGTCTGCTCTGGGCTGCCAATAACTTGGTTTGGATACCTCTCACCTTTTTCTGAGCTTTCTTTACCAAATTAATGCCCAAAGGCTTGACATCACCTGCCTTGAACCAACCTATGGGTGATCTATACCCCCTCCCATAAAGTGTCTCGAACGATGCCATGTCAATACTGGAGTGATAACTATTGTTGAATGATAATTCACACAATGGTAAGAACTGATCCCAATGGCCCCCGAGATCAATCACACATGATCTCAGCATGTCCTTTAGCACTTGAATCATCCTCTCTGACTGATCATCCATCTGAGGATGAAAATTTGTGCTAAAAGTGAGTTGGGTGCCCAACTCTTTGAGTAACTTGCCCCAGAACTTAGAAGTAAATTGTGTACCTCTATCTGAAATGATGGAAAGTGGCACCCCATGCAACCTCACTATCTCCTTGATGTAGATCTTGGCTAACTGCTAGGAGTCGTAATCCACCCTGACCAAAATGAAATGGGATAATTTAGTCAGCCTATCTACGATGACCCAAATTGAGTCATACTTTCCCAAGGTCTTAGGAAGACCTAGCACGAAGTCCATGGATATCCTTTCCCTCTTCCACTCAGGAATGGGCATCTTTTGAAGCAAATCTACAGGCCTTTGATATTCATACTTCACCTGCTGATAATTGTGACACTTGGACACATATTCTACTATGTCCCTTTTTATCCCAGGCCACCAATAAAACTTTCTTAAGTCCCTGTATATTTTGGTTATGCCCAGATGAATCAAGTATCACAAACCATAAGCTTCAGCTAACATATTCTGAACCAAATCATCAACCCGGGGGATGCATGTCTGCCCTCTAAAACACAACACCCCACACGCATCATGTATGGCATCCGGGGTCTCACCAGACACCATCTTATTTCAGAGCTTGTTCAATTGCACATCATTAAACTGTTTGGCCTTGATTTCCTCTAGAAATGTGAACTTAACCTCAATACTGGTAAACACTCTACTCTTTTCTAAAATGCCCAATTGCATGAACATGGATGCTAGAGTTTGAATCTCTCTAGCCAAGGGTCACTTGGAAACCCCCAAATAAGCTAAATTGTTGATGCCTCTTTCTGGCTTAATGCGGCATCCACCATATTGTCCTTACTCGGATGACACTGGATGGTCACGTCATAATCCTTCAATAACTCCATCCACCTCCTCTGTCTCAAATTCAAATCATTTTGTGTAAACACATGTTGCAGGCTGCGATGGTTTGTGAATACCTCACACTTGACACCATAGAGATAGTGTCTCCAGATCTTAAGTGCAAATACCATCGCTGCCCACTCTAAATCATGGGTCGGGTTATTCTTTTTGTGAGGCTTCAATTGCCCCAAAGCATAAGCTATGACATTCATGTCCTGTATCAACACAACACTCAAACATGAATGTGAAGCATCACAAAATACAATGAAATCCTTACCTTTAACCGGTAATGAGAGAATAGGAGTTGTAGTCAAAAGTGTCTTGAGCTTTTGGAATCTCTCCTCAAACTTGTCAAACCAAACAAATGGTACGTCCTTATGGGTCAACCTTATCAAGTGAGTAGGAATTGAAGAGAAATTCTTAGCCTCAATCACAGAGCTAGGCCAGACCCAACTCTTAACTGCCTCAATCTTTTGGGGATCTACCATCATCCTTTTTTCTGAAACTACATGCCCTAAGAAGGAAACCTAAGATAACCAAAATTCTCACTTCAAAAATTTAGCATACAATTTCTTCTCTTTCAGAATTCCCAAAATAATACGAAGATGTTCTGCATGCTTCTCCTTATTCTTGGAATAAATCAAAATATTATTGATAAAAACAATCATGAAAGAATCCAAGAATGACTTGAAAACCCCATTCATCAAACTCATTCTTAATTATTTCACCCAATCCTTTCTCGAATTGCACTAGACCTCACCTCGCTCATATTTCATCCGAGACTAGCCTAGCCCAAAATTTCAACTTCCCAACCCAAAGGATTTCTAACCCATTTTCTCACATGAATAGCTCACCCATAATGACAGGAAGGGTCATTACACTTCAGCTCTCAAGGACACCATATAATACATAATTAGCCTTTTCCACACTTAACAATTCAAGAATATTAAACTAGGCAGACACAGTACTATAAGATCTTAGAATCTCACATAACAATATACTACCTTGGTGCACATCTTTCTTTCTAATACTTCGGGCTCTTCTTTATCTAATAACTTAACCTCCAATTGAATGTTCATCTCTAGACCACATATGTATATCATGCTTACACCTTCACACTTGCCATAAATTATCAACTTAAGCCCTTGCATATGCCATGTTAAGCCTACTAGATCAATTCCACAAAACTAGCATTATCACCCTCATACCATCATCTTTTTCACCACAGGGATCATCTAAAGTTCAATCTTAGTGTCTATTACTATACAAGGGTGGCAATACAAGTTCTCTCATACTACATAGGCTTATAGCTGCTACAGCACAAATTCAGGAAACACTAGTCCATTGAGATTTCATGACAAAATAGTCAAACTTACTCACATCATCTATCTAATTATCAGCCTACAAGAACCTTCTCCTTCACAACATCAATACTACTTATCTATTCATTATACATTCTTTGCCTAACTAGATTTATAGCCTTGCGAACATCATGGGGTTCTCTCATCAAAATCACAAAGTATAGCCTAAATTTGTAAATTTTTGACTACCTAATCCTCTTATTCACATCTATACTTGATCTTCACTAACACAATGACATTCTTCATAAACTTCTTACCTAGTTCAAGTACACCTCTAAGTCAACTTAACCAACAATCCTTTCCCTACTTGCTACCATGAAATCCACATAAATCTTATTGCACCTTAGTCAACACTGAAGGACATATCACTCAATTTCTTACTTGTTGGATACAGGACTCTAGTTGCTTACTTCAATCCATTACTTACCCCACTTTAAGGCTACCCCACTTATGACTTTATATTTTTGGCTCTGGAGTCATCCTACTGCTTAGGGTTTACAACACTCCAAATCACACTATCTCTAGGGTAGCAATACTACCCAAGCCATAGAGATAGACTTTTCTACTAAGGGTGTCAACCGTATCAAGGTTTCAGTAAGGGGTTGATAAATCTCAAATAACACTCTCCAATAAGAGGTGATAGCAATTGTCAGAGTAAAATAAAATTTATATTCCCGACGGGTGTCAGAGTCAATCCCACAGAAAATGGTTATGATGAGTCACCAAGAAACTGTCGTATATCAATCAATACGAGAGTAATTGATCAAATAACTAGAAATAAAAATTGAGGAGAGTAAGGAATTGGAAATTTAATGAGATTACAATTCAAACAATAAATTAAAGTAAGCAAGGGATTTGTAATCAAATGAGAGAATGACTAGAGGTATATTTCTGAGGAGATTCAAACGTGGGCTAGGGTACTTGCTCAATTATGTGAATTCTTAATAAATGATATGGGTAACATTGGTTTTAGTCATGAATATCAATCTTTCGATCTTCCAAGCATTTATCCAATGGTCTTTATTCAAGCACCATGGGTTCAACTCAAACCAACCAATTCAAGCTTGGGAAAGTCATACTATTTCTAGCTTAGACTATTAAATGGGTGTTTTCTGGCGATTAAGCTATTTCTAGCCTCAATCTAGATGGAAATCCCAAGTTCCCACTATCGAATTCTCAACCGAAATCATAAACTCCTCTTTCAAGCAAGAACACAACTAAGTAATCTTAACCAATGTTTGCAACCATCAATTTTATAGTTATAACATGGAGAATTCAATAGACCCATATCAATTTAGCAATTATAAACACAATTAAGCAAGACTCATACCTAAATTCAAATACCCATCATACACATACTGATGTGCCGCCAATTTACGGCACTTTCGACTCCTTTTAACTAAGAACAATCGTACATTTTTAAGCAACCATTGTCGTTTTTGATGGTTTTATGTTATATTTGTAGGAAAGGGAGACAAACATGGAAACGGAAGGAAATACGAGCAAAAAGACATTCTGGATAAGAGTGACGGTCCGAGTGACGGACCATCAAGCTAGTGACGAGCCGTCAAGGCAGCTGTCAACTTAATGCAACACACTGCCTAGTGGCGACGGCCACCGTGACGGGCCGTCAAGCTAGTGACGGTCCGTCACCCAAACCGTCACCCTGAGGCAGCACCACTGCCTAGTGGTGACGGCCACCGTGATGGTCCGTCAAGGTGGTGACGGTCTGTCACCCCAAGCCGTCACACTTAGGCAGTCGGTTACGCGGAATCCGAGCGTTTTTGGGATTTGTTTTCTAGACTTCTATAAATACCCTATGTTAGGTTTATTTTACATGGGAAGCTTTTTACATACATTACCCAATAATTTTAGGAGTTTAAAGTCGAGATTTGAGAGAGGAAAACACGCAATACACGTTTTCTTCCTCCTCAATCTTGTTCTTGATTTGTTCTTGAGTTCTTGGTTTCTTGTTCTTGGACTACTTGAAGATTGTTTTCATTATATTGTAAGGATCTTTTCCCTTTATTATGATTATGACTTTCTTCTCTTCTTCTTCAAGCATGATTAACTAAAACTCTCACAACTAGGGTTGTGGGAGCCATGGCAAAAGTAGCAATATAGATTCCGGGTAGCGACGGGTTAAATATGTATGTTGTCACGTTGTTAATCATTCGTTATGTAACGTTTTCTAGTGGTTGCAAACATTAGAACATGCCTAGATTTAATTTGCTTGAGTAAAGAGATTAAAACCGGGAAACTTGATTAACGATGAGGATTCGAGACTACTAACTCTCGTCTTATGATTAATGTTGTAACTAGATTAATATACTTGATGTTTAGGATTGAAATCTAAAAGCACACCTTTTCAAGTTCGAGAGAATTGAAAAGTAAATTTGTCTATTTGGTTGAGAAACGTTTAGACGATACAATTAATTCAATCACATCGTGACACGCATATAGAAAGAACCCCGTTAAGCCTAGAATCGACTTTGTTACTAACGCCATGGTAAACACTTCCCTAGTTCTCTCTCTCCTATTGATTATCATTCATACGTTAAGTGTTTGTTTTGTTTACAAATATTGATCACAAAACCCCCCCTATTTATCGGAAACTATTGACGACTAGTCACTTAATTCACTAAAGACTTAACTTTCACCATATTCTCTGTGGGATCGACCCCAACCTTTGTTGGGTTCTATATTTGACTACGACCGCTTACGCTTCTTAATTGGAGGTGTAGTTTGGGCGTTATCAAAAAGTGGCGCCGTTGCCGGGGAATACGGTTGTTAATTAAGTCTGGTGTGTTTATTTGACTCTTAGTCATACTTTCCTGCTTTTACGTTTATTTGTTGTTTTTGTTTTTGACAGGGTACAGAGTTGTGCATGCCAAGTACCCGGCGCTCGGGTGAATCAACATTACCTTACGACCCCGAGCTTGCTAGAACATTGAGGCGGAATATGGCAGCACAACAAGAAGCAGCACGGCTCGCTGCAGAACTGCAGGCCCAACAAAATTTGAATGCTGGAGGTCTGCAGCACGATCTTGAGTTGCATGATGAGGATAACGATTTAGATGGAGTTGGCGCTACGGGCGCCATTGTTGTTCCACCGCTACCGCCCGGAGCCAAGTTCAACATCACTAGCACGATGATCCAGTTGTTGAACTTGAGAGGAGTGTTCCGAGGTGCCGCTGGGGATGATCCAAACCAGCATCTGATGAATTTCGTGGGCATCTGCAAGTCGTTTGAACTGCCGGGCGTGAGTCAGACAGCGATCCGGCTCAGGTTGTTTCCGTTGTCTCTGTCTGATGAGGCAGCGTTGTGGTTGACAGAGTTGACCCCCGACTCTATCGCAACTTGGGGAGAGTTGAGAGGAGCTTTCCTAGAAAGGTTCTTTCCTCCCTCTCAGATGATACAGTTGAGGGACGAGATTAGCAACTTCAGGCAGCAGCCCCACGAAGCATTGCACGAGACTTGGTTGCGATTCAAAAAGAAGATAACGCAATGCCCGAACCATCAGTTGACCGAAAATTTTTTGATGCAGACGTTCTACCGGGCATTGAATTCGGCTACCAAGCCGACGTTAGACAACGCAGCAGGTGGTGCATTCATGGGTCTCACTTTTGTTGAGGCCACAACTACTTTGGACAGGCTCACCAAAACCAACAGGGCCTGGCATACACGGGATACAGAGGTAGCAGCCAGCACTTATGCAGTTGGTATGCCAGCTGAGCAGCGCAGAAAAGAGGAGGAGCGCGACCAAGACATGGCGCATCTGAAAATGCAGTTGGACCTACTGACAAAGCACTTGTTCTCAGGAGGTATGGAGAAGGTAAAAGCTGTGGGATCGCAAGGTAGAGCAGCCGAGGTTGAATCGAATGAGGAGGCCAACTATTTGGGGGGTTTCCAGGCCAATGGCCAGGGAAACCAAGGTCGGAACTATCAGAGAGACAACCACTATGAGAAAGGCGGCTACAAAGATCGCGACCAAGGAAACTGGAGGAATAACACCGATAGAGGTGGGTTGTATATACCACCTGGTAATCGGGACAAAGCTGGCAACGAGGCAGAGACGTCCAAACTTGAGAACATGATGGCGAAGATGCTGCTGAAGGTGGAATCGACTGACTCTGGGGTAAAGGCAATGAGAACTGAGTTATCAACATTGAGTCAGGTAGTGGAGTCACATTCCACCGTGATCAAGCAATTAGAGCAGCAAGTGGGTCACATCTCGGCATCTCTAAACCCAAGGAAGACAGGTACCTTGCCGAGCGATACTATTAATCCGAGGAATGACGCGAGCTGTATGGCGATCACAACAAGAAGTGGGAAAAAGTTACCGGAATCATATCCGGTAATTCAGACTCAAGGTGATGTTGCGGATGATGAAGAGGCGGTAGAGGAGGAAACTCCAAAGCCCGCGAAGAAAAGCAAGGAAGCTGAAAAGCTTCCAACTATGATGCCTCGACCACCACCTCCCTTCCCACAGCGTTTGAAGAAGAAAGCTGACGATGGTAAGTTCCTGAACTTCCTGACCATGCTCAAGCAAGTATCAATAAACATCCCATTGTTGGAAGCGCTTGAACAAATGCCCGGATATGCCAAGTTCATGAAGGACTTGATCACCAAGAAGAGGTCAGTAAGCTTTGAACCAGAAGATAACCTTCACCACTGCAGCGCTATTTCGTCAAGATCATTAGTGGAAAAGAAGGAAGACCCAGGTGCGTTTACTGTCCCCTGCACTATTGGGAAGCTCAACTTTGGGAAAGCCTTGTGTGATCTGGGTGCTAGCATCAACTTGATGCCGCTAGCCGTCTATAAACAACTGGGTTTGGGAGCTCCTAAACCAACGTCCATAAGAGTGATGATGGCTGACCGTTCAGTAAAGCGACCTGTGGGAATATTGTCTGATGTGCTAGTAAAGATCGGTAAGCTTATATTCCCAGCTGACTTTGTGATCTTGGATTGCGAAGTGGATTTCGAAGTTCCCATAATCTTGGGACGACCATTGTTAGCCACAGCAAGAGCATTGGTCGACATGGAGAGAAACGAGCTGACCTTCCGATTGAACAATGAAGTGGTCAAGTTCGATGTGTCCAAATTGATGAAGCAACCAAGTGACATGAGGGTGGTCGCGGTCATCAATGCTATTGAGGAAGTCTCTGCGGATGTGTATCCTGAGGAGAAGGGTTGTCTTGAAACCCGAGCTGTTATGAAAGTAAGGTCGCGATCGCAAAAGGAGAAGCAGGTAAAGGAAAGCGGTGAAAGATCAAGAAAACAAAAACACCGCAAGAGAATCTGCAAAGAAAGAGCGAAGAAGTTATCGCGACTAGCGATGGAGCCCAAAGAGGAAGCTGGAACGCCACACTCCATCGAGTTCTCCTGTTTTGGAGACCCTGGCGGTCTCCAACATCGTTCTAGAATCTGAGTCATATCGACTTCACAGGTATTCCTTTATTCTCACAGTTTTTCAGTTTTCATATGTATGCATTGGAGATAATGCATAAGTCTAACTTGAGGGTGTGGGGAAACCTGTGAGTCACCACCGAGGGTTTTTGTTGCCGAGTTCTTTTCCCTCCGGTGTGCTATCTAGTAGAACCGGCATGTTTAGGTTGTCATTTTTAAATTTTGTTAGTTGTTTTGTAGTGTCTATAGCAAGCATGGCGTTTTTTGTTTAAAAACGAGGCCCCTTTAAAAATTTTCTGGTTTTGTACTTATGTTGAAACGATTGACTGTCTGGAACCTCGAATGTCATTGTGTGATCATGATTAGAATGGGTATGCTTAAGCCGAGCGGTTGTTTGATAGTTGGTAGCAATATAGTTTCTTGGTGCCAAGAGCGTGTGAGATTATTGTTATAAATTCTTACTATGTGCATGCATCTAGAACTTGCCCGGTCTATTTTGTTAAGTTTGAAGTTTGGTTGCTTAGGAAAGGATCACAGGCCCTTTTTGTGTGCAGTCCACTTAACCTAAAAGACCGTCCAAATATAAATAATCCCTTTTGATCCCTGTTTGAGCCATAATTGATCTTGTTCTTTCAATAACCTGTCACCGTTCCTGTTTAGCTTTGAATCCCTATTTTGGCCCTGGTCCTTCCTTGGACATCGTGCACCTCAACGCAGGCAATCAGCCTAAGTTGAGGGTGGCTACTATAGAGGTAAACCCTGTTTTGGCCCTGGTCCTGCCATGGACATCGTGCACCTCAATGCAGGCAATCAGCTTAAGTTGAGGGTGGCTACTACAGAGGTGAATGATAAGAAAAAGAGGATGGAGAAGATTGGTTGTGAACAGAATGAAAATTTGGGTGTGTGCCTAAGAAAAGAAAAATAAAAAGAAGTGAAAAAGATCGAAAAAGTAACAAAAAGAATTTTCAAAATAAAGAGGCCACACCTGTAGCTAGAGAGAAGGAAATAAAAAGGTGAATAAGGATGGACAAAGTAAAGTATGTGGTAATAAGACGTCGGTAGTTCCAAGGAGGGCTTAGTCACTAACCCCTAAATGTATCCTACCTGCACCTGAAGCCTCATTACAAGCCAAAACAAGTCCTGTAGTGATCCTGAGCGGCTTTCTTAAGAACTGAAATAGAATAGTAAGGGCAATCCTATGGTATCGCATGTGCATTGTTTGAAATCGTTCGTGAGTGTGAGCGCTTACCTGGTCCCAAATCTTGTGTGTGGGATTTCTTTGTGGTGAGGGCACCAAGATTTCTGTATTATCTATCGACTGTCAGGATAGCTGCGTATGTGTATGCATAACATTCTATCATATCGGAATGACATGTTTAGATCCATGCAAGTTAGTGTTTCATACATTTGTGTGCTACGAGGGAGCTTGAATTAAAATTGAATAAGATGTTGAATGACCATGAGTTGCTAGAGACACGAGTTTGTTTTCTTAGTTGAGTAGTCGTGTTGTTTTTCTTTTATGTTATGTTGCTTGAGGACAAGCGAACGTTTTAAGTTGAGGGTGTTGATGTGCCGCCAATTTATGGCACTTTCGACTCCTTTTAACTAAGAACAATCGTACGTTTTCAAGCAACCGTTGTCGTTTTTGATGGTTTTATGTTATATTTTCAGGAAATAGGTACAAACATGGAAACGGAAGGAAAAACGAGCAAAATGACATTCTGGATAAGAGTGACGGTCCGAGTGACGGACCGTCAAGCTAGTGACGAACCGTCAAGGCAGCCGTCAACTTAAGGCAACACACTGCCTAGTGGCGACGGCCACCGTGACGGCCCGTCAAGGGTACGACGGTCCGTCACCCAAACTGTCACACCAAGGCAGCACCACTGCCTAGGGGCGACGGTCCAGGCGACGGTCCGTCAAGGTGGTGACGGTCCGTCACCCCAAGTCGTCACACTTAGGCAGTAGGTTACGCGGAATCCGAGCGTTTTTGGGATTTATTTCCTAGACTTCTATAAATACCCTATGTTAGGTTTATTTTACATGGGAAGCTTTTTACATACATTACCCAATAATTTTAGGAGTTTAAAGTCGAGATTTGAGAGAGGAAAACACGCAATACACGTTTTCTTCCTCCTCAATCTTGTTCTTGATTTGTTCTTGAGTTCTTGGTTTCTTGTTCTTGGAATACTTGAAGATTGTTTTCATTATATTGTAAGGATCTTTTCCCTTTATTATGATTATGACTTTCTTCTCTTCTTCTTCAAGCATGATTAACTAAAACTCTCACAACTAGGGTTGTGGGAGCCATGGAAAAAGTAGCAATATAGATTCCGGGTAGCGACGGGTTCAATATATATGTTGTCACGTTGTTAATCATTCGTTATGTAACGTTTTCTAGTGGTTGCAAACATTAGAACATGCCTAGGTTTAATTTGCTTGAGTAAAGAGATTAAAATCGGGAAACTTGATTAACGACGAGGATTCGAGACTACTAACTCTCGTCTTATGATTAATGTTGTAACTAGATTAATCTACTTGATGTTTAGGATTGAAATCTAAAAGCACACCTTTTCAAGTTCGAGAGAATTGAAAAGTAAATTTGTCTATTTGGTTGAGAAACGTTTAGACGATACCATTAATTCAATCGCATCGTGACACGCATATAGAAAGAACCCCGTTAAGCCTAGAATCGACTTTGTTACTAACGCCATGGTAAACACTTCCCTAGTTCTCTCTCTCCTATTGATTATCATTCATACGTTAAGTGTTTGTTTTGTTTACAATTATTGATCACAAAACCCCCCCTATTTATCGGAAACTATTGACGACTAGTCACATACTTCACTAAAGGCTTAATCTTCACCATATTCTCTGTGGGATTCGACCCCAACCTTTGTTGGGTTCTATATTTGACTACGACCGCTTACGCTTCGTTAATTAGAGGTGTAGTTTGGGCGTTATCACATACCCCTAGACAAGGAAATTAGCCACTCATACTAAGAAAACAAGAGATTATACCAATTGGATAACTCAAGTTTCCATTCATAATTAAGCCAATATCCAAATCCAAGCTCAATTTGGTACAATAATGGTGGAATCTCAAGGTTGAAGATGAGAAATATCAAGTACACTCACTATCTTCCTTGGAAAACTATTCAATATTGTGCAAAAACTATCAGGTACACCCCCAAAATGGGTTTTAGAAGTTTCCTAAAACATCACTTAAAAGTTGACAAAATTGCCCCTCGGGCATGGTGCGACGCGATGTGTGACACGACGTGCGGTCGCACTACGTGTTCTGCGCATCGCACGTCACTGCTCCAGCCAACCAGTAACTCTACCTGAGTTTTGGTGTCATACAAAGGGAGGTGCGGCCCGCATCAACAGTTGTGCGCATCGCACAGCAACCGCACCTCTCGATAGATCCTTCAGTGCTTTTGATCAAATTCACACTTCAACTCTTTTAAGCTCTTTTGGGTCTAATTCCTTTATTTTCTACTCTTGACCAAGAGTACCTGCATTTGCATTAATAAAGATCATAAGTACCTCTAAATCTCATCAAAATATGGCAATAATTCATGATTAAAGGCTCAATAAGTTGGTAGATTACCAACTTATCAAACTCCCAAACTTGAACTATTGCTTGTCCTCAAGCAAGATACTCACAAAGTAAGGAATGAATTATGCTCTAACACACATGGGGTGCACACAAGATTACTCTATTTTAAAAACTAAGAAAAATAACAAATAAAAAGACTCAAACAAAAAGACTCAACTACAATGCTCATTTCAATTTGGACCACCATATTATCAAACCAATTTCTCATTTCAAAACGTTAGAAAAAGGACTTCGTTTCTCATTCAAATCAAGGGAATTTGTCATTCAAAACAAGATATTCAAGTTTCTCAAGTCATTGGCATGTACCTTCAAGGTTTGACTCAAGATTCGCCACATAACTTGTCTCATTCATTCCTCGCGATTGAAATAGAGACTTCATCACTCTTTTCAAGTGTACGATGTCACTCACCACAAGAGAGAATCTCACTCACAATCATGCATTTCACAAGACAAAGGGATTATAATAGAACCAAAAGAATCTCACTCTCTCAAAGAAATTCGAGTGCACACGCATTGAACCATAGGCTTGTTCTTTATGTAATTCGCCACTAATATAGAGTTACCGAGCTTGGAATCACTAAAGACTTGTGGGTTACAATGTTGTCTAGGGTTAAAGTGTTGATTGCATTTGGCTCAAGTGACTAAGCCTCCCTAACGCTCCTTGTGATCATTCAAACACCGCACATATTTTCAAACAATAGCTTCACGTTATTTCTCCCTCACACAATCTCAAGGTTCCCTTTCAACTTGATCATTCACTTCCTTCGTCACCTTTACTTGGTAGCAGTAATTCTTTTTTTTTCTTTCCATTTTTCTTATTTCATTGGATCATTTGAAGCAATTCTCAACTCAAACATATTGCACTACCTTTCATTGAAACACATCATTTTCTTCTCCACGTTGGTGCATGCACCCCCAAACTTAGGCTTTTGCCTATGTTATCATTTTAATTCTCCCCAAATTTAGGATTTTAGCCTATGTTTCACTTTCAATCCATTAGGAAGGATGGGTGCAAGAATTAAGGTTCCAAAAAGGGTCAAGGTGTAAGGTTCCAAAGAAAAGTCATAAGCTCAAAGGGGTTCACTAGGATCTATGTAAAAGGAAGTAAATTTGGGTGAAGTGGTTATCCAAAAAGAGTCTAAGGTCATTTTTCAAGCTCGGTGACATCTAGAATTTCACCTTGAGTCACATTCGGGGCAAATTCTAGACAACACATGTACATAAGAATTAAGTACAGCCTCACTACACAAGGCATCACAACACAAGAATTTCACAATGAGTCTCAAAGTCAATTGGAATAAATGACTTTTGACAAGCTATTCTGAATTCTTTACACACTCATTTATCGTTCAAGCCAAACGAGGAGTGTGTAGGTCATGACAATAGAATGCTTAACTCAAAATTATTTTTCCTCATTTCTTCAATTTCAAAAACCTATTGCCAAGAATATTTTTTTGGTGGGCCCATTCCAAGACAAGCAAATCACGGACTCAAATTTAAAGTAAAACTTGGCATTTTCCCTTAACAAAGTCACCTCTCAATCTATCATAGGGAAACACCAATCCGTTCCGACACAAAAATAAACAAAAGAAGTAAAAATAAAATTAAAAAAAACCATTTGCTCCTTGGGAAAGAACTATGGTATGAAGAAAACCCTTGGAGATTATTACTAATCTACTATTAACAAGACGACCAAACTTTTAAGCGCTCATGAATCATTTAAAATCAAGCCTGGGCATAGGCACTAAGCGTGTTTGTAAAGCACGGATAGTGAAATAATAGAATCGTATAGGACCAACCCGGTAACACAAACAAGAATAAAGGCATCAAGCCCGGTGAGGGAGCAGTTAAAGTACTAATCAACAAAATAACTAAAGAAAAGGCCCAGCAAGGGCAATATTACAATCATCCAACATGTGCCCGACAAGGGCCAAATAAAATGTCTAGCAGAAAAATAAAAATGTCATGGCCCGACAAGGGAAATAAAAAGAAATATCTAAAAGCCCAACACAGGAAACTAACAACACAATCAAATAAACACCACCTCCCCTACAAAAAGAAGCATTGCCCTCAATGCTTTAAGATCATGTAAGTAAGGAAGGGGTGCAACAACTCTCTGGAGGACTACTCCTCATCATCTGCCTAATCTGCTGCCTTGACATTGGAACCTGCACCACCCTTGCGGGAGTGCAAAGTGAGCATGGACTCTCTGAGCACCTACTGGAACACCGGGTCCTGATCATCAACCAATTATTTATCCTCATCATCATAGGTGGCAAACAAGTTATCCATGGGACTGGGAGTGTGACAGGGCTGAGGCAAGGCCTCATTCAAGGCACTTAAATATGTATCATTAACCAGGGCCTTCTCTTTTGCCTTATCGAGATCCTTCTGGATATCCTTCACAGCCCCCTTAATAGTATCTACCCTCTTGTAAAGGTTCCCGATGCTATTCACCACCTCCTTCATGGCTTTCTTGACAGCTTTCTTAATCAGACTGGGCCACTTGTTAGCTAAGACGGTCAACTGCCTATTATGCGAATAGGTCAAGCCAACCATCTTTTGGAGTCCCTCCCTGGTCAAGGTTGATAAAGAAGGTGGGGGTCCCTGAGGTGTAGCAGCTATAGGATTTCCTAACACCGTGGGAATAGGTTCTTTTTTACCTGATCTAGAAGGAGAGAAAGTAGTAGGCTTAACATTTGAATCTCTAATCTCAATATCCTCAAGGGGTTGCAGCCTACACCTCTTAAACCTAGGAGCATCCAAGTTTGTTTTCTTGTTGAGGTCAAGCACACCAGTAGCACGGATAGGCTTGTCACAGCTGAAGTAGGAAATGCCAGCCCTTACACAAAGCTTACTGATGAGCACAGGGTAGGGGAATGAGTCACCACCCCTACGTGTTTTCCTTCTTATCACCATAGCCGCAATCTCCCCAAAATTGACATGATTCCTCGCCATAATGGAGGCTACCAAAATGGCTCCATCCTGGGTAACCTTTTGGTCATTCTAAGAAGGCAGGAATCAAGAGTGGACAAAATCATACCACAAGTGTGCCTCAAAGCACAAAGTCCTCTGTGGAATCTCCCCTCCCATAGTGACCCATATGGGAGTCCCAAGAGTAATAATAGGAGAAGCCTAATCAAGTGGCTTTGGGTTAGCAGATCCAAGCCTAATCAATTCAATAGATCCATATCAATTTAGCAACTATAAACACAATTAAGCAAGACCCATACCCAAATTTAAATACCAATCATACACATACCTCTAGACAAGAAAATTAGCCACTCATACTAAGGAAACAAGAGATTATACCAATTGGGTAACTCAAATTTTCATTCATAATTAAGCCAATATCCAAATTCAAGCTCAATTTGGTACAATAATGGTGAAATCTCAAGGTAGAAGATGAGAAATATCAAGTACACTCACTATCTTCCTTGGAAAACTCTCTCTGCGGTAAACTATTCAATATTGTGTAAAAACTATCCAAAAACTATCAGGTACACACCCCAAAAAAGTTTTAGAAATTTTCCAAAATGTCATTTTAAAGTTGACAAAATTTCCCCTCAGGCGTGGTGCGACGCAACGTGCGACATGGTGTGTGATTGCACTATGTGTTGTGTGCATCGCACATTACTGCTCCAGCCAACTAGTAACTCCAGCTGAGTTTGGGTGGAGGTGGAGCCTGCATCAGCAGTTGTGCACATCGCATGGTGGCCGCACCTCTCGTCAGATCCTTCAGTACTTTTGATCAACTTCATACTTCAACTCTTTTAAACTCTTTTGGGTTCGATTCCTTTGTTTTCTACTCTTGACCAAGAGTACCTGCATTTGCATCAACAAAGGTGATAAGTACCTCTAAATCTCATCAAAACATGACAATATTTATGATTAAAGACTCAATAAGTTGATAGATTACCAACTTATCAGGGGTATGAGAGCACATCTTACATTGGCTAAAAAGCACGATTGATATGAACAAGGATACATGCTTTTAAATTAATATGCTTAAGCACACTAGTGGGATCCTTTCAAGCCCTTGTGCAGTCTCTTAAATTTCTGATGGCTCTATTAGAGAAAACCACGCTGATAGAAAATATGAGCCTTACTGCTTTTATCACCTCGAAGATGAGGTATAGTCGGCAGAATTAAAGCAACACATGAATCTACATAAGTTTCTTATGGAACAACTCTATTGCATGATCTAGAGTATTAAATAATGAGAAACTTTTCTTAAATTTCCCTAGTCCCTCATTTATAAAAGTGGAGCCCTCGCAACCATAAATAAGATTCTACTTACACGACTTCATAGACTCCCTAAGACACTTGAACCTAGTGCTTTGATACTAAGTCTTTCATGCTCCAAGCCTAGACCCTGGGCGTGGCAGGCACCTGATGCCATTGGTGGCCCAAGCGTATCCTTAGCCTGCTATATTATTGGAATATATACTGAAAGATAAACAAAATCTATAAAATCTAAAGCATGATCTGAACTTTTATAATATAATAAAATAAAATAAAATAAACTTTTAATATTTGAGACATAAAGTCATTTGAAAATGATTACAACTGGCCATATTGAATAACGTTTACTGGGACAAGGCCTTCGGCCTACCTTTATTGTAAGCAAACAAACTGTTGAATTGGATTACAAACTAAGTCCTCTAAAAATAATAAGGACTCACTCAAAGCTGAGAAGATGGAGCCTACTAAAGTGTTTGACCACGAACCTTAATACCTAAAGTTGCATCATAAAATGATGCAGCTCCAAATGGTGTCAGTACATGAAATGTATGGTATGTAATATAGCTGAAGTGAAGCAATAATAATATCTAATAAGTTGAACAACTGAGATATGAGTATGATATGTAATCAAGATAATGAAATAACTGAAGGATAAGATAAAAGTATCCTGATTGTCTAAATCACAACTGAATTGAATATCTAGAAAGATGGGCTAAACTTAATACTAAATCATAAAGAACTGGAAATAAAACATTGTAAGAACTTTTCTTAAAATTGAAAACTGAGTAGTTAGTAAACTGTATAACTGAAACTGAATAGTTGGATAAACTGTATGCAATGCATCATAATAACTCTTTATAAACTAGTGGCCTCATCCAATTTCTTACTATCTGAAAAATAACTGAGTTTTCTATGGGGAGTTTCTTACAACTAACATACACCATGTGAGCTCATGATGTTTAACCTCTAATCCGGTTGGGAGAGCTGCTCTATACCTTATCGGGATATAGAACCTGCCTAAATAATGAATCCATACTGAGCCTCTTGGGGTAAAGAGAAGTCTCTCGAATTAGCGGTACAATCCTAACTTATGGTGATAATGTAGTTTTGGGGCATGTGTTATCTAAACTCATATCCTCTCGGTGCTAAATAGTGCTCCCAAAACTAAATATGCTCATAATATATCATATAAAGTAACTGAAATTATAATGTGAGTCTTTGCCCAAAACCTAATCTGTAAAATTGTACTGATGTGAGCCTATACTCAATTTCTGAATAAAAATCAAGTTCTGACTTTAAAACTACATCAAGTATTCCTTTCAAAACTACTTTTTGAAATAGATATGGTGAAAACCAGTGAAAAGTATAATACTACTTCAAAAATCACAAAGTAATGTTTTCGAAGTTCTTAAAGCAGTTCCAAAACACAATTTACAAATCAAGGTTAAGGAATAATTAAGACTTCATGAAATATTCATTATTTCTCATAACTAAATTACAAAAGTTTCAACCATAAAGTAAAAGAAATTGGTTTGAAGATTTGGGTTAGAAATCCTAACTTGATTTCAACTAAAAACAAGCTTTCAAACCATGGATCATGGGGAACAACAGGATTTCCACACTAAAATATAATCTTACATATCTTAATCGCTCTCAAAGTATTCGAGGAAGAACCTTAGCTTGAGGAAGAACTTCAAGAATTATGTTCTTGAAATCTTGGTTGAATTTTCTTGAAAACGCTAGGGTTATGGCATAGGATATCATTAAAAATCCGTATTCAAATGATAGAAATAACTAAAATTACTTAAAAGTTTCGTAAGAGAAACTTACCTTGGTAAAGGAGAATGAAGAGAGGAGAGAAAACCAGTCTAGGGCTTGAAGGAATGACAGAAGAATGAAAAACTATGAAAATAAACTAACTTAACTTAAATTATGTCGGCCCTTATGCGGACTGGTATGTGGCCAGCACATTGTGATGTGCGGGTGCACATCGGTCTGCATACCATTTCCAGAAAGTCGGTCAGAAATTGACTTTCCCGTCTACCCTTGTGCATGTGATGTGCGGTCCGCGCATCGCGAATAGATGGACAGAATCTCTTTTTTTGATAAAAGGACCATAATTTTTGACTCCAACCTCGGTTCGACGAATGATTTGGTGCGTTGGAAACTAGATTCGTGGATCTTCAATTCGATTATCGGCTTGAGGTCTAATTATGCACGTAGGACGGTTCAAATACTAGCTTGAAAGTTTGAGGTATTACAACCCCGACTTGATTTAGGGCTACCAACAGACAAGGATTGAGAATCGTTACTGAGTAACAAAAAATTTGGGCCGACATCACTGATGCAATGGACTTTTGTTCACCAACACTATCATCTGAAGAATGGTCAAAATTGATAAATTTATAGGATGATAATTCCACCATCGGCTCATTGCACAATGCTTACGACCCATAAGAAAAATACTCAAACAAACCCCACAAAAAATACAACAAAAAAACACGAGCTTGAATTCTGTAGAAGCTTTACGCAAAAAATTATAAAATTGGAAACTTCTAAGCAACAAACTATTTTAAAATAGCAAAAAGAAGGAGAAATATGCGTATATCCATTCAAATGAAAGTTAATGCTCGCTGTAGGTTTATTCAATTTGGAAAGCACCATAAAAATTGAAGATGAACAAAACGTGAAAAAAAATTGAAATTTAACGGGAAAAGAGAGTTGTGGACAGGTCTAAAAGGGTTAGGTCGCTAAGAGATAAAAGGATCTTAGGTTGGTTAGGGTTAGGCAGAAAACTTAGGTCCTATAAGACAGAAGCAACGAGATAGCAACAATCGATATTTCACATAATTACTTTGGACCGCATGGGCTACTCGTGTAAATAGTACATAGATAAGCAATTTTCAATAATTACTTTGGCTTTGATGGGCAGTTTGGGTAAAAATCCCTTTAAAATTATTGTAATACTTAATCATTTACATAGCCTAGCGATGAAAATGGAATGAAGACTAAAAATTATGTGATTTTATCTCATCTACCTATAAATTGCAATAAACAAAATTATTTGACACCCATATATATTGGCGGAAAAATATTTACCAATAAAATAGGAGATGTGTATAGATTTACCAACACCATAATTTATAAAACAACAGTTATCTTATTGATTACAAATTAAGTTTTTCAATGGATTGCCCTTGTTTTGGGGTCGTTTTAAACTTTTGCCCCTCAAATTAGTGATCTTTAATTTATTTATTTTTCCTATTGCTCATTTAATAAAAATTTATGGGCCAAAGTACTCTTAACTATGATTTAATTTTGCAAGACTAACTTTTTTTAGAGAATGTTTTTATTGGGCATAAATTCAGTACTATCTAAATTCGCAAGGCAAAGCTTTTAGAAATTTTGCCCGGGGCATAAATTCAATAGGCGTAACTTGTTACTTGGGGCATAAGTTCAATAGGCATAGCATATGTCACTGAACTTATGTCTTAGGCCATAACTTGTGTTTTATTGCGTGACTTGTGTCGCTGCACTTAAACCCTGAGGCATAACTTGTGTCATTGAACTTATGCATGGGACATAAGTTATGCCACTAAACTTATGTCTTGCAGAAAAAAATTCGCAAAAGCGAATTTTTTTTGTATTTGTCTGGAGCATTTTCGGCTATTTTTTTTGTTATTTAAAACTCTTAAGGATAAAATTTAAAGACCAACTATTTTGAGAGACAAAAATTAAAAATCACCCTAAAATAAGAGCATTTATACAATGACCCATTGAAATTTTCTTTGTTTAAAAAAATTCAGCTAACATTTTATTCAACCCCGTATACATATTATGTTTCTGTACATTCTGACCTTCCAAGAAATTAGTCATGCATTCACCCCAGAAGTAAGTTCTTCTATAGAATCTTTCCTCTCTTCTTTTTCTGCTTAGGAAAGATGATATAGCATACTAATTAATTAACTGATACAAAATTTGAGTCTTCTTATGGTTATGAAATTCCTTTAGATCGGAGCGAACTCAAAAAAAGGTAATACGTATAAACTCAATAGCTTTGATTTAAATTATGTATGAGTGTTAAATGTATCATAAATTAATACGTAGCACATACAATATATTTTTGAACTAGTAAATCAACTGGGCTAGAATATGATTTGGATAAAATTCACAAATAACCACTATTAAGCTTCTGTAGTTGATAAATGGTCATGAAATTTTAAATTTCACTTGTGATATTTGAAATTCTATGATCACTAGCTATTTTTCTATTACATGATCGAAAAATGGTCAGCGAATACTATTTCGACGAATTTGAAACTGAAACCCAAAAATTCAAATCCTAAATTCGTTTCAGCCATAAATATACTCTAATCACATATATATTTGTCCTTTTCTATATCAAATTTCTAAAACTTGTCCAACATGCATTAGGCTATCTATAAAATTTTCCCTTAATATATATCTTGAATAGGGAAAAACTTTCAGTACATTTCATGGCTAAGAACTCGAAGCTACTTTACACAGTTTCTATGAGTAAAAACAGTAAGGACACAGATCAACTTAATTAAGAAATAGGAGCAACGTTACACATACATCAAAATACAAGATTAATAACATATAGCAATAATATAATAATCCAATTCTTATTATAACTCCATAGAACTATATAGAGGTACCATATATAACTAGCTAGTTGAGATCAGCCTTAGGATTTGATTCAATACTTTTAGTCCTCTGAAGATTTTGATTAGTCGTTGGAGCACGATGAAGCCTGCACCTAAATGAACCTGCATCACCATGTAATTTACTACAGTATTAGTGAAAATCTCTTGCACAATAAAAACCATTTTAAATTATGTATTATTTTTAGTTTAAATTATGTATACTAACAATATAAAAAGTATTTGCATAGTAAAAAATTTTAAAAATAATTATAAGTAACTTTATATAAAACGTACAATGATGAACCTACGTTATGGGTGCTCAAACACCCATTACTTTTGGAGCAAAACCCCATTACTTTTATAAAAGAATTCATACAAATATATTAACTAAACACTCGGTTGGTCAGCAATTTTCAGATTAAAAGTGATTGGCCATCCTTAATTTAAAAATTCCTAATTCGTCACTGAATAAGCAATAGTGATCATTGGTATTTTTGCATAAATGGTAAATTAATTTAACATGTAAAATTACACTGATAATATATAGAAAAAAAATTATTACACTGTTAGTGTATATAACTAAAATTCAAATTTTACCATCTCCAATTTTAATAGAAAATTACAAAAAAAAATACCAGCATGGGTCGTCGGAGAGCAAAGACAACTGTTCTTCGTCATACTTCCTTGCCTAGCTAATCCTCCCGTCGTCACATTTTCTGATGTCGGCGATATGATTTCCGACTCCGTCGATGAATTAATCTCCACCTCCATATCCTTAGTTGTCATTGCTCCTGCTTCCATTCCTCTTCTAAAAATAGTATCTGGAATTTCACACCAAGATTCTTTAAAAAAATTACAACACAATTCACTAAATTATTGAGTAACTAGTAAAAAGGAAAAAGGAAGGATCAATTCTTGATGACCTTGATTTTGAACTTACTTGATCTTGGATATGTAGCAAAATGGAAAGCCTAGTAAGAATTTGTTTTTGGCAATATTATTGGGGTATGGCTTTAAATAAAGATAACAACTTTGGAGAAAGGGAAGTGATAGTGCAACAGGATTCATGGGGATATTTGGTTGTGGGTAAAACTAAAGGATAAGGAAAGAAAAAAAAAGTGATGGGATTGCACTATAGTATAGTAATTAAAGCAAAGATAGCTATATATAACATAAATGTAATACAACTTTCATCTTTAATTCAAATATCTTTAGTCTTTTTCTTTCTTTGGTGTCACAAGAGATATAATCAACTCCATAAAATATCACATCTACATCCAAAATTAAATCACTTTATGGTCATCATTCAACCACTCCAAATATCCCACATCTCAATATCAATAGAAGAAGCCTTTAATTTATTTCCTTCTTTTTTATCTTCATTTTTTTTACAATTACTAGTCTCCAACTTCAAACCCCCCTTCATTCTTTAATTCTTCCTCTCTTTTTTTTTTTTTAATTTGCTTTGTTGTTAAATCATGATGATTGTTTCAAAGGGGTCCAAAACTATTATGATGGCTAGGACATTAGAATCCCGTGGGTGGGTTCTCGAATATTACAAAGGGACCCCCCTTGGTCACATCATTTCATTTGGTCTTACTAAAAATCAAGTTAAAGCAAGAAACTGTTTTCTTTTGGGGTTGGGAAAAGGGGGGTGGTTTCTCATTTCTTTCCAAATTTAAGCAGAGGAGCTAAATAAGAGTAGGTAAGGATTGTATGTTTTAGCTAAGAGGAAAAAATAATAATAAGTTCTCAAGTATGCAAGTTCATATTTATGAAATTTTTAGAAGAAAGTGTCATAGTTACATTTTCTTTGTAAGTTACCATTTATATTTAAACTAGCAATTCATTCAAGGGATATTTATTGATATCTACATGAGGCAATCGTAATTAAAGTCAATTCAATATTTTTCTACTCAATCTTATTTATAGAAGTAGCCTCGATCAAAGGGGAGCATAAACAAGTTCAGTGGTAAAAATATATGTAATACAATCTCCAAAATGATAGTGACAATATATTTAGCAATTGAAGTTAGAAAACTTGGAATTGTATAGCCAAATAAAGATTTCATGTTAATTTTTGTTATTCTCTTCCTAATTTCACGCTAGAAATATAAGCCCCCTTCCAAAAATTGACATGATTATTTTCATCTCAAATCAAAGAAGACAGAATTAAAAACCAAGAGAAAGAAAGAAATGAATGATATTGATACCTATATACAACCTCCAAATCGATATTGGCATATTTTTTGTCAAATAATATACTTAGCAATTGAAGCCTAAAATTTGGCATTATATAGTAAAGTTCAAATTTCATGACTAATTTTTCCATTCTCTCTTAATTAATTAATTAATTTGATATAAGAAATATATACCCCTTTCTAAAAATTAACATAATCATTTTCATCTCAAATCAAAAAAGACTAGAACCAAAAACCAAGAGAAAGAAAAGAAAAAAGCAATTTCCTCCTTCTCCCCCTCCTTTTCCTTCTTCTCCTACTTCTCCTTCTTTTCCTCTCCTTCTACTTCTTCTCCTCTTTTTTCCTCTTCCTTCTTCTTTTCCTCCTCCTTCTCCTCCTCCTCCTCCTTGGATTGAGAGAGTGAGAATAGGTATTGTTTGAATGGTTGAAAATACTTATACGAGATTATTATATATAAATTTGAGAAAGACTAGAAGTAGTTTCGACCTGTTTTAAATTAGACTTAGAAATTGTCTCTGTTCCATGTGTATTAGCAGTTAGCACGTTGTGTATTTTGTATATCACAAACAGATTATCATGGAGATATATTCATAAGATAAATCGATATACAATGTGATATACATCGATATACACGAGATATAGTAGCGGATACACATTTGGAGTCATCTTCAACCTCCTATTTTTAATATGAAATTTAGCTCAAATCATCTCCAAACACCTTCAGAATTTAGGTTCAAGCTCCTAATTAAGATGTTCCTAATAAAATTCAGTATTATCCAAACAAGACAAATCACATATACGCAAGTAAAAAAATCCAGAATCAAAGCTTTAATTATTTTTAATCGTATTTTCAAATCCTTATTTTTAAGAAATTGATGGTCCAGAAAATGAAAGAATATTTCAACTTAAAAATAAAATCAGAGAAGAATCTAAAAAATAAAGAAAATGTGGCACGCAACACCAAGAAGAAATCAGTGAAAAACTAATGAAAATTTCTTAGTAGGAAAAGGAAGTAGAGAAATTTGATAGAAAATTTTGAAATTTTTTTACTAAAAGTTAGGAAATCTTAGCTGAAAACAAACAGTGAAATTTGGGAGAAAATATTCAAAAGATTCTGGTGAAATTATTAGCAGAGAGAATATACTAGATATTTTTGCTATTTTTAAGAAAAATAATTTTGGATGTCAATTCTTTTAGATAAATATAATATCTAATTTGGCTACCGAGGATATGCCAAATAATAGACTCTTTTATGCCAGATTATCATATGGTGACAATTTCTCAACATTCAAAGTTGATAAAACATGATTAATTGGATTGAGTCGCGATGCTGCATCTTCACCATTTTCTCGAGTCTCACGGCTTTAAAGTTATCCCAATTTGTGTCAGGTCCTTGAGAAAAGAACTCAACATTTCCTTCATTGTTTTTTTGCAGTTTTGACAATGTGTTTACCCTGAAATCGGTAGAGTTGAAATTTTTTATGAGGTCAAGAACACGCATATTAAATTTAACTCTATTTAAGATTTGTTTATCAGCGGATTAATTATTTATGTAACGAAAAGCAAGAAAGTAAATATAAGCAAAGCAAAGTAAATCAATAATCGAGCATAGATCCGGAGGAAAGAGCTTTTGGCGGCATCCCCCGAGAGCTGAGATTCTTTCCTCGAGAACTAGATATAAGATAAACAGATAAAAAAGGTAAAAAGAAATAATTGCTTAGTGGGCAAGTAAAACGTGTATTGTATTATGGTTAAACTACCTAAAGAGACATACCTCCTTACCATATTTACTAACTCTCCCACAACTTTATTTTAATTACTTAATATACCACATGTTAATCAAAAATATACTCGGATACATTGCCTCAGGTCGTGATACATCGCCTCACCTCGGTTACATCCCACCGATGTATCAAAGGTAAAACCAAAGAATGCCGATGTATCAGAGTGGTTTTGGGATGTATCCAATGAGATTCTGATGTATCCGAGTAGTTTGAGAATGTATCCCGAAGTGAGGCGATGTATCACGAGGTGAGACGATATATCCCGAGGTGAGGGATGTATCCAAGCGGAATTGAGGTGGGAAAAAGAGTAATTAGCTCCCAAAAATATGTGTTTTATGTAAGTTACCCTTGTATTATATGAAATCTATTTTCCAATTCCTTACAAATGATGAGAAACAATGTATTTCTCGCATTAAAAAAATCAAAACAACGTGATGGAGCAAATTGCTACCTCTTTCTTCCATACAGGTGACAAAGAAAATCTTCAACAAAAATGACCATTATATATATAATGTATATGTAATGTACCGATATTGTATAATAGTTATGTACTATATATGTATGTATCGATATTGTATAAATGGTTATGTAATATATATGTAATGTATTGATATTGTATAAATGGTGTATAAACGTGTATATATTACATATAATGTATGTATCGGTCGTGTATAAATAGTGTATATATGATGTATAACTATATATCAACGATATGTATCCTATGTAGTATTTTTCACTCATTGGTTAAATGTAAGATTAGGCATAAATAGACTTATTTGAGTATTTGATTCAGTTAACGCATAGGTTAACCAAAGTTTTAGTTAACCATAAACATGCAATTAGAAAATGGAAAACTCAGGTACAGTCCAATATTCTAACCATTTTGAATCAACATGACAAGTGAAATATCTTTCATAGAGCTAAAGAATTCATTCAGACACTTAAACAAACACCTTACATGCAACCTTAGTATGTCAGATTCTACCCCCTCCCCTCCCCCCTCTCCCCTCAACCCCCACCTCCCCAAACAACAAATCTAGCAAATGCAAACCACATACAAAAAATGAAAAAGTTTCTAGTAGAGTCTTTCAATCTCGACCAACTCAAAATTCCTTTTAACCAGTTTCAAATTTTAAATATGAGCTCTTTTCGATACTTTGAGTCTTTTGATATATTATTAACTCAAAATGATTCACGTTTACATTATAAAATCGAGCTTTCAAAAAATTTAATAGTTGAACAAAAAAGAAGAAGAAGAAGAAGAAGGAGGAGGAGGAGGAGGAGGAGGAGGAGGAGGAGGAGGAGGGGGAGGAGGAGGAGGGGGAGGAGGAGGAGGAGGGGAAAAGCATCATGTAATCCATTCAGCCAAAGGGTCAGTTTTGATAAATTAATATGGCTGAAAAGTTAATTAATGTAATAAATTAGTGATTTCTAAAAATAAATTATTTTTTTTTGTAAGGAATTTAACCTAATGGATATTTTGGCAAATTTTCTCTTAAATCAAATATAAATTACCTAATGAACTAAACATTCCTACCATATCTATTATTTTTCTCATTAGTTTATTTTAATTACTTAATATACCATATTTTATAAGAAACTCCCTTCTTTATATCAGTTACATCACCAAAGCATATCTCTTCTTCAACGGAGTAAATTACACTCCTACCAAATTCAAATCACGGTTAATCTATCTTTCCCTCTTCCTTCTCTTCTTCACACACACACAGCTCAACAATGGCTGCCACCACTGCTTCTGCTTCCTCCACCCTCTCAAAACTCCTCCTAAAACCCTTAATCCCAAACCCCCTTTTTTGTTTTCCCCCAAAAAATTCAATCTTTTCTTCCCTCCTAGCCCATTCAAACTCAAACAACCCCTCCACCATTTACAATCTCTTAAGGACTCTACTGCCGCCACTTCACAAATTTTCGCCACCATATCCATCGGAGACGATGCTTCTGTTACGATAGAAGAAATGATCAAAATTGGCTGGAAGAAAATGGCCAGATCTGATCGAAAAACTCCATCTCCTCTGTGCTCATTTTTAAATCTAGTCGGAGTTTACATTTTCTTATGATTTTCTTGCTGGCTGAAAACAGTAACTCCGGCAGATCTGTATTATTTTATTTCCATGGTTGTTGTTATTGTTTAAGAAGCTTCGTCTTGTGATATTTTTATTTCTTTATCAGAATTTCGTGTTGTTTCTGAAGATAATCAATATGGTGGGCGTCGTAAGGTGGCGGGTGTTGTAAGGTGGCAAGGAGGAGGATGAATATACCTGCGTACCCATGTATCATAGTCTACTAATTCATATTGAATATGAAACTTAGTGTTTGTTCATGTACATTCGAATGTATCTCTGTCAGATTTGTGTTTCTTCTTCTTTTTCTTTAAGCATGTATTTATGCACAAATACATCTATCAAAAGTTTCAATGGGGCAACTTGATACTAGATATATGTAATTTGAATTCACTGTATGAAATTTATATTGGATACATCAAATTAATACTGGATACACTAGATTAAGTTGATTATAGATACATGTATTTTGGATATAATGTATGAAATTGTACTGGATACATCAATTCATTATTATATTAAATCCATCAAATTAATACTAAATTTACTGTATTTTAAATATAATGTATAAAATTAGTACTAAATACATCAAATTAATTAATTCTAGATACATATAAAGATATATGAAATTAATATTAGATACATACAAATAAATACATGAAATTTATACTAGATACATATAAACATATACATATTAAAATATACATGAAGTTAATAATAGATACATATAAAATGATACATTAGATGAAAAGTAATTAAATTACATAATCAAGATATACATGTTTCCATCGTATATTATTGAAATTAATGAATTTATTATTTTTAAAAAGTAAAAAAAAAAATTAATTAAACACATATACATGTCTTGATTTCCGCCTTATATTAAGGGATTTGATTAATTAAAATTTTCATAATTATTGTCCATGTATGTGAGATACATACAATCAGCGTGAAATATGCATGTATCCGAAGCATGAAAAGTGATAAAAAATATAATTAGATAAATTAATGTCTTAAAGAGTAATATGATTCTAAGGATGTGAATTTTATGTAAGTTACCCTTAAATCAATGCAGGTCCAAAAAGGGTCTTTGGATGTTCAACCAAATATGGGCCTGCCTGGCCAAACTTTCTCAAATCAGAGTTATTAGTAGTTGTAGTAGTTTCACCCAAATCACAATTTTCTAGGAATTCAGTAAAGGGCCAAAGCGGAGTTGGGCCTGTCCGGCCCAAAGGATTTTTCAGAAAACAGTTATAAAAAGGCTTGAACTGTTGCAAATTTTCAGAACTATTGGGCCAAGCCCAACCTTTCTTCAAACTCTTCACAAGAGCAAAACTGGGCTCTTAAGCAAAGTAGTTGTCCCAAGTCCTCCATTACAAAATCAAGACAAATAAAGGTATATATTCTTTTACATACTACTTTACCTTACAACCCCAAATATACTAAGTAATCCAGGAAATTAAATGGGGTGTCCCTAAAAGTGAGTGGTATTCAATTTTTGCTTTCTATAAAAAAAGTCTTTAAAAAATACCCTTTTTTCCTTTTTATGTATAGAACAAATACATTTTTGTCCCTCTACACCACAACTCTCTATGTTCATTTGTCTCTCAACTTTTAATTTTCATTTTTCCATTTTCCTTTATCTTTTTAATTTTTTTCTTTTTTCTCAATTTTTTTTAATTCTCGTTTTCTTTTTTCTCAAACTTTATTTTTATTTTTTCTTTTTCTCTCAATTTTTTTTTGTTCTTTTTTTCTCAAACTTTTTATTTTATTTTATTTTCTCAACCTTTTTGTTTTCTTCTTCTTTTTTCTCTTTTTTCTTTTTTTTCTCAACTTTTATTTTTTTTTTTCAACACAATTATTTGTTTTTCTAACTTTTTATTATGTACTTTATTTATATCCTCCTTTCTCTTTTTTTTTCTTCCTCCTCCAACTTTTTGGGTGCCTCTTTCTTTTTCTTAACCTCGCGTGAATTATTTTTTTTGCTAAATGAACAAAAAAGTTGGAGTAATCCGCAAAGAGGAATCTTCTTTCTTTGGAAATCGAAGTAAACTTAAGGGGCGTGCTTTGTTTGTTTTGGGAAGTCCTCATGTAGAAAGCATACGTACGTTGGCCTCTAAGACTATAACATCTTAGTTATAAAAGACAGCATGCTTGTAGTCAAGACCAATGTGCTAGTGTCAACTCTTGGCCTAAACACATGAAGGAGGGTAACTTTGTATGTTCAACTGAAAGTCCTTGAGCTAAGTCTTGCCTCTAAGGCAAGAGTTATAGAACATCTCATAAATCAAGACACAATGTGGTGGTGTCAACTCTTCCCATGGGGCGTAACTTGTTATTTGAAAGTCCTTGGGCTAAAATCTTGCCTCTCAGGCAAGCGTTATACAGCATCTCATAAATCAAACACAGTGTGCTAGTGTCAACTCTTGCCAATGAGGCGTAACTTGTTGTTTGAAAGTCTTTGAGCTAAGTCTTGCCTCTAAGGCAAGAGTAACAGAGCATCGCATAAATCAAGACATAATGTGGTAGTGTCAACTCTTGCCCATGTGACGTAACTTGTTATTTGGAAGTCCTTGGGCTAAGTCTTGCCTCTTAGGCAAGCGTTATAGAGCATCTCATAAATCAAGCACAATGTGGTAGTGTCAACTCTTGCCCATGGGGCGTAACTTGTTGTTTGAAAGTCCTTGGACTAAGTCTTGTGTCTAAGGCAAGAGTTATAGAATTTCTCATAAATCAAGACACAATGAGGTAGTGTCAAGTCTTGCTCGTGGGGCATAACTTGTTGTTTGAAAATCCTTGAGCTAAGTCTTGCCTCTAAGGCAAGAGTTATAAAGTATCTCATAAATTAAGACACAATGAAGTAGTGTGAACTCTTGCCCATGGTGCGTAACTTGTATTTTTTGAGAGGTCTTTGGGCTAAGTCTTGCCTCTGAGGCAAGTGTTATAAAATATCTCATAAATCAAGACACAATGTACTAGTGTCAAGTCTTGCTCATGGAGCGTAATTTGTTGTTTGAAAGTCCTTGGGCTAAGTCTTGCCTCTAAAGCAAGAGTTATAGAACATCTCATAAAAAAATTAAAGGTCGACAAAAATGATTTAAAAAAAAAGAGAAAAGAAAAATTAAAAATTAAAGAAAAAATAAAAAAATAGAAGTTGAGAGAAAAAATAAAAATTGAGAAAAAAAGAAAAAAACAAAGAAAAAAAAGACAACAAAAAATAAACGAAAAAATAAAGGTTGAGAATTAAAAAAAATTAAAAAAAGGAGAAAAAAATAGAATTGAGAGGAGAAAAAGGAAAAAAATAAAGATTGAGAAAATAAAACATAGAAGAAAGAATAAAAGAAAAATAAAGGTTGAGAAAAAAAGAAAAAAATAAGATAAAAGAAAAAATTAAAAAAAAAAAGAGAAAAAGAAATAAATATAAAAGTTGAGAAGCAAATGAGCATTGAGAGTTGTTTAAAAATATTTGTGGTATAGAGGGCAAAAAGGTAGTTGTTCTATACATAAAAACAAGGAAGACTATTTTTGTAAGACCTTTCTTATGGGGGGCAAAAATGCAAAACCACTTCCTTTGAGGGGCATTTGTGTAGTTGTCCCTAAGTAATCCTCCTAACTCCTATTTTCACTTATCATATACAAATACATACATATACTATTTCATATACCCTATATACTTCTACTATTTCATATACTGTATACATATAGTGCTATTTTATATACACCCTTTCATATACCACATATCATATACATATTTTCTTATATGCATACTACTCCATATACCTATATATCACTAAATATACACCAATATATCATTTCATATACCATATATATACCCTTTATATACCATACATCGACTCCTGATTTCAATTGTGATCTCTTTTCACTTTACTTAATCAAATCATTTTGTTTTCTTCACTTTTCTTCTAAAAAATAAGTAAAAATTAAATAGAAAAAAATCCCCTCATGTTCAATTAGACCAAAGTTTAAAAAACTATCTTCGGATATAATTTTAAAAGATGTTTAACACCTAATATACCCTGGTGACGATTCTAAATCCTTTTTAAAACCAGAGAAACGAGCCATAAGTTGTGGATTATATTTAACCAATTCAAAATAGGCTGCAACTCATATTTGTCAGGGTATTAAATCATGGAAGACAATCATTAGTGATGTTCAGTTTATCTGTGGAATTCTTAATGAATAGAGAGACCCCATCAAGAGAGGGATGACGACACACATGAAACTATGAATGGTGTAGAAGAAACCTCAACATAATATTACTCATGGCTTTTCTTGTCAGTACTGTATGTATTAATAATAAATATCTCAGCATTATGTCACAGCTTGCAAAATTAAAGAGGGACAAAAGTCTCAGCAACTCTATTGCTTGGAACATAACTAAAGTACCCAACTATATATATCACTAAATCCAGGCAGCGATTTATTTAATTCCATATATCTACCAACATTTAATCCACCAAGAACAGTGATATATATATAGTAGTATAATGTAATATAGTGACAACACGTACATGTATTTATATTAATATTATATGTGTACCACTACCCAAATTCTAATATCATGTAGACAGAAAATGGCGGAACCAGAATTATGACTAAATGATTCATAATATAAAAAAATAAACATTTAGACAATCAAAGGAGATTTAATATTTGTTATGTATATAGATAGAAAAGGAAGTTCAACCTTATATATACAGTATAATTTTCTAACAAAAGAATCCGGAGAAACCCTTGTGCTCCTAACTCCGCCCATGGGATGTACAGCTTACAACACAATGATGTAAGAGGGTTTCTAAGTGTCACCTCTTAGGTTGGCATGCAGCAGAAGCAGTTCCTTAATTCCCCCCAGCATTCATTGTAGTGTTTGGTTCTTGGGAGATATACTCCATATTTCTCTTCAATATTATTAGTGATATGTATTAAATAGATGTTCAGTACGTGGTTCTTGCAAAATTATTTGCCTATGCTGAGGTCATGTAGGTCACATTATTTTGCATCCTAATGAATATTGTCTCCAACTTACAGCTTGCTTTATTCATTTTTGTGTTTTCTTCTTTTTTTTTTTTTTTTTGCTTGTTTCATTTGACTAGCTATATCCACCTAACTTTAATTTACCTGTGACAACTGATTCACTGTATGCCCAAGTTTACCTCGGATCATGTTCTTTAAGGCCACTTACATACATCCATAAGTATGATCGAGTAATTAACACTTTGCCATGTTTGCCTATGTGGGAAGAAAACTGGCTGCAATGATACAACCTCTTTATTTTTATTTTTGTCACAATGGTGTAGACTTTAGGGTGTGTTCGGTATGAAAGAAAATATTTTCCTAGAAAAATAATTTCTAAAAAATAAATGATTTTTTAACTTAATTTTTAGTGTTCGATTAATTAGTAAGGAGAAAATATTGTCCCAAGGGTATTGGGCATAAGCTAGGCAAATACTATGATCCCGGACCCATGTTTCGACCCAACGCATGATCTAACTCCCGGCCTGACCTATCCGACTCCGAGACCCAACCCCAACCCCCCGAGACACGACCCCGATCCTCGATACCTAACCCCTAGCCCAAAACTTGATCCCGAGACTCAACCCCAACCTTGAGACCTAACCCCGACCCAAGATTCGACCTGACCCTAACCCCGACATCCCACTCTAACTCGACCCTGACCTTGAGAGTTGACCCAGACCCAGACCCCAACCCCAACCCTGACCCTCGACCCCGAGACCCAACCAGACCTAACCTGACTTCTGCCCGAGACCTGACCTGACCTTGAGAGTTCACCCCGAGACCCGAGTGTGACACCAACTCGTACTTGATCGAGTCTGTGATCAGGAATTTGGATTTGGTCTTGTGTTGATTCGGGGTCGGGTCTCAGGTCGAGTTCAGGGATTGGGTCTTAGGTCGGTAAGGGTGTTGGATCCTGGGTTAGTATTGGGGTAGGCCGGATGGGTCTCAGATTGGGCGATATTGGATCAATTCTCGAGTCAATCGAGGGAAGGGTGGATCGCGTTACGAGGTGGTTGGTTGAGGCTAGGGGTCGGGTGCATTCGGGTGGATTAGGTGGTGGGGTGGGGATGGTGAGGTTGAACGAGAATTTAGGAAAATGTTTTTTCTATATTTATTAAAGAAGTCATTTTCTTTAAATTAGGAGAGAATAAGTTTTTCCTATATTTATTAAAGAAGTCATTTTCTTTAAATTAGGAGAGAATAAGTCCATTTGAAAAACACTTAAGTCAAACGAACTTGACAAATTGAAAAACATTTGCCAAAAAATATTTTCTTGTCATACCAAACGCAGTGGTGGGGTGAGGGGGTTGGGGGGGGGGGGGGGATAATCTCAATGTTAGAAGAGTTTAATACTTGGAAAGTAGGTTAGATGAGATCTAATTATTCTTTTTTAAATAAAAGGAAAAGGGCCTAAATCATCCGTCGATTCCAATAAAATAAATCTAGCTAGCTTGTCATGCATTGAATGGTTATATATATATATATATATATATATATATATATATATATATATATATATATATCAGTTGGAAGTGTATGAGACAAATTTTGAAACATGAAATATAAAATAATTATTAGTAGTTGATAACATGTAATATCAAATTACATGTATATTTAAAAGAATATAAAATAGAATAGCTTATATTAGTTGATCAGTTGGTTGAAAGGAAGTACTTATACGTGGAGAGGTATCTGGCTTTGTATTCATTTCCCCTTACTCAAAAACGATAATAATGTTTCTAATACGGAAGTATGGGTGGTTCACGTAAAAATTTATTCAAATCCGATTTTTATAGCAAATTAATAACTCAATTTTAATTATTTATATTGATGTTGTAAAAATATATACATTATCAAGTTATTCAAAGAATATTCATAGACAAGATTTCTTAAAATATGGAATTTGTAATTATCAACAAATAAAAATGACTTGGTGGTGTAAAACACTAAAACTTACTTAAACTAACTATATATGAAACTTAAACTCTATTACTTAACTAGAATTAAGTGATATATATTTTCACCTATTAAAACTAAGGACCCGTTTGGTCATAAAAATAAAAAATGTATTCACTTTATTTGATATTCACTTTAAAATTGAAAATAGAGTTGGAGTTGTGTTTGTAGTATTTTCAAAAATATTTTTAGACTATTGAGTTGGTGTAGTATTTAAAAATAAAATGAGAGAAACAATTGAATTCAAAAATAGTGAATACACCTCAAAAGGTATTTTTCAAAAAATCAAAAAATGTGAAAACATATTTCGGAATATGTTTTTGATTTTCATGGCCAACCAAGTATTCTGAAATAAAGTGAAAACTTACTCTAAAATATTGTGAATAATATTTATGGCCAAACGCTTACTAAATTATTTGAACTAATGTAAATATGAAACTCGAGTAAGTATTTATAGATGACCTAATCCTTCTTTTGTACTTCGAATTCTTTCTTCTCCTTTTTTCCATTATCACATCTATCTGTAAAATAAAAGGCTTGTATGGACCGCACTATCTAATTAATCGCTTTAAATTATGTGATCTTTTTCACATTGGGCTCGTGCAAATATTGCCTAATTAAGTTGTTCGTCGAAAGCATATAAATTCGGTACGATTTGTCTTCCAAATTGAATGTATTACACTAGGATGTATCTAGAAAGCCAAGACTCGTAAATTAAGTGTGTGTTCAGTATAAAGGAAAATATTTTTTGATTTTCTAACGTTTGATTGGTCAAAAAATTTTAAAAATATTTTTTTTAGGAAAACAAGTATTTTTAATGAGGAAATAAGTCCATAATAAAAGTAGAGAAAACAATTGATATTTCATATTAATTGTGACCTACTCACCTTTCAATACACCTCATTTTCACTTTCACTCCATAGCCCTCACCCACCCCCCTCCTCCCATCCCTATAGTATTTATCTAAATTATATATAAATGTTTTTAAATTAATATTTTTTATATCAAATACAAAAAAATAAGTAAAAAACTAATTTTTCTAGAAAATATTTTTGATGAAAAATATTTTTGTCCGTACCAAACACACCCTAAATCCAGAATTGGTTTTACTTAAAGAAATTCTGCTCCTAATTGTATTTGTCTTTTTCTTATTTAAACAATAAACAAATACATACCTAAATGTAGCAGATTATTCGAATTGCAATTCGATCTCTCATCCATATATACCTATACCTATTGTCCAATTCCTTTGTTTGGTAACATTATTTTTTTTTCACCCAAAACGGCCACGAGTTCTATTTTCCGTTTTGAAAATAAAGTAAAACAAGCCCAATGAGAAATCCCCTCACAAGTCACAATGGCACACTCCCTCCCTCTATTTTATTTGTCCACATAAAGAATACTTAGAACCACAATATTCAAGTAGACCAAATAAAAACGGACAGAGAGAATACTACTTTAAGATGTGTAGAAAGATAGATATGCAAAGGCTCATTTATGGGTTCAATATTATAATAATATTAATTGTATTATAAATATTTTATAATTTAACAAATTAAAAGTAATCATAAATATTTTTAGAGCACGAGAATATATAGAATGATAAGGGAATCACACTTTATAGTAAATTTCTTTTTATTTTTATAAAATTAAATAATATTTAAAACTTTTTTCATATTTTCACAAGTAAAATTAAGAAAATTATATGCTCATACTCATTTTAATATTATGTCAAACACATGCATCAAATCAAATAACTACTGTCAATGGTGTTTTCACATACTATCTTTGAAAATATATGGAGGAAAATATATTTTCCTATTTTCTTGTGTTTAGTTGGTTAAAAAATTTGGATAATAAAATATTTTTCTTCAAAATAAGGAAAATGATTTTTCTAATAAAAGTAGGGAAAACAAGTCCTCACCCTCACAACACCTCAATCCCACACTCACGCCACTCCACCCCCTACCTCCACTCTCATCCCTACCCTACACAATTTTTAAAAAATATTATTTCTATTTCACCCCATCCCCGCTCATCCACCTCCACCCCACCCCACCTCCACCCCAATTTTTTTTAATTTTTTTTTAAAAAATTAATATTTTTAATTTTATTTTTGTACCCACCCTCACCAACCCAACCCACAACTCACCCCACCTTACCCAAACCCTCCACCCCTCCAAACCTCACCCACCCCAAGTTTTTAAAATAGTTTTTTTTTTAATTTTTTTGTCCCCACCCCCACCCACTCGACCCCACCACACCTAAACAAAAAAAATTAATTTTTTTTAAAAAAATAACTTTTTTGTAACCCCACCCCCCAACCCATCCTTATCCTCTCCCCTACACCTCTACCCCACGCCAAATTTATTTATTTTTAATTTGTTTCAGTTTTTAAAAAAAAAAAAAATTAACTTTTTTAAAATAGTAATTTTTTGTATCCCACCCACTCACTCACCCACACTTTACCCCCCCCCCCTCCCTTCTCCGATCATCTCCACCCTACTCAAAACTCAATTTTATAAAAAAAAATCAAAAATAATTATTTTGTTAAAAAAAATATTAATATTTTTTGTGCCCCAATCCCCACCAGCCCCTCCCCCGACCACCTTCACCCTCCCTCCTCCCCTCTCCCCCACCTCCACCCTATCTAAAACTCAATTTTTTAAAAGAATAATTTACTTTTTTAAAAAAAATAATATATGTTTTGTACCCCAACCCCAACCCTCACCCCACCCATCCCCCACCACTTCCACCCCATTCAAAATTTAATTTTTAATTTTTTTAAAAAAAGTAATATCTTTTTGTACCCCAACTCCCTCCCCCCACCTCCACCCCACCCAAATTCAATTTTTAGTTTATTTTAAAAACAAAAATTACTTTTTTTTTTAGAAAAGGTAATATTTTTGGTACTCTCACCCCACTCAGCCCCTCACCCCCACCCCCAATTCCCAACCTACCCCTAGAAAATATTTTCTACTCTCTAATGAAAAATAAGAAATATTTTTTGAAAATGTGTTTTCACTCATCAATCAAACAATAGAAAAAAAAAATTGAAAAATATTTTTCACCAACCAAACAAGAGAAAATAAGTAAGAAATCAACTTGTTTTCATAAAATATTTTTTATGAAAAACATTTTCCTTCGTACCAAACACACTCTAAGTGTTGTTTATATTAATAAATTTCTATTACATAGAAGAGTGAAGAGGTGGGATGATTCTTATTACCTACTTGATAAAGATTAAAACGAACTGTTAATACTACAACAAAGAAAGTTTCAAGAAAATTTACATACATGATGAGATAATGTATTACCTTAAACAAAGAGGATAAAAAAGAATTAACAAAAATTAATGTGATAGGATATAATAATTCAAAAAAATTATTAAAATTATATTTTAATTAGATGACATTAACTGATGATAAAATAATAAATATTTGAATATAATTCTACATAAATTATATATACATATTTTCAATATTTTCAATAAGGAAATAGATAATCTTCTTTACCTAATATAGTATATAAGTAAAGTAAATAACATAACGTATTTTAAGGAGATACAAACTATTTTGTTTGTATAAATATATCATATGTTAATTTTCATAATGAAACATAAAAGATAAATTATTAATAGTTGAAATTTACTTTCGAGAAAATGAAATACAAATAATATATATTTAAATGAATTTATGTCATTAGTGTAAAGAAATTTTACACTGTAATTAATTTTTTTATTTTCAGATGTAATTTATTTTATTTTAAAAATTTATAAATCTCATTTTACTAATATATAGAAGTGGCTTGGCAAGCAACCGGTCGTCGTTGTCTTGCCAGCTTGCCGTCAAGCCTCTTTTGGTATTTTATTTTCTCCGTTTTAATTTATTTATCTTATTTTTTTAATTTATTATATATTTAAAAATTACATAAAAATTACTATAAATTATAGTAATTAAAAGAGTGAAGTATCAAAAACACACCTAAACTATCCCTTTTTATTGAGTTTCATACCTAAATATCACTCATTAGTTTGAGAAACACACCTCAACTAATATGTGATGGTGTGTGTACTATACACTCTATTTTATTTAAAAAATCTTGCGACGTGGCACTCCGCGTGGAAATCTTTTTTCACCTTGAAAAAAACTAAATAAATTATTAGTATTAGATTAAAAATTAAATATTCACCGTGTTGAGAAATGATGAAGAAGAAGGGGAGAGTTTAGGGTAAAATCAATTGAAAAATTTTAAAAAATAGCATGTCAGCTAAAAAATATATAAAAATATGCCACATCATCAAAATATTTAATGGTCAGACGCATCTAAATGTGTTTGTATACAAACATTTTATCGAGTCAACATTAAGGTGTGTTTCTCAATTTAATAAGTGATAGTTTAGGTATGAAACTTACACTTTCAATAGTTTAGGTATGAAACTCAATAAAATGGGATAGTTTAGGTGTGTTTTTGATACTTCACTCTAATTAAAAACATATAAAAAAATGATTGATTCTCAAAATTTTATCTGTGCGACATAAATTGAGACAGAGAAAGTAATATATATTATTTAAAAATAACGTAAAAAAGTATTATAAATCATAATAATTAACAACTTAAAATATTCAACGACATATAAAGAATTTACTTGACTCTCTAAATTCTATCAACAACACATAAATTGAGACAAAAAAAGTAACATATATTATTTAAAAATTAGAGACAATGCACAAATACCCCCCTAAACTATACTCGAAGTTGCTATGACACACCTAAACTTTACATGGGTCCTATTACCCCCGTAAACTTACTTTTTCTGTATTTTTGTGCTCCTTTTGTGCTGACATGGCTGTCAAGTCAGCACAAAAGGAGCACAAAAATATTCTGCTACTTGGCAGCCATGTCAACAAAAAGGAGCATAAAAATACAAAAAAAAAAAGAGTTTAGGGGGTAATAGGACCCCTGTAAAGTTTAGGTGTGTCATAGCAACTTCGGGTATAGTTTGGGGAGGTACTTGTGCATTATCTCTAAAAATTACGTAGAAAGTACTTTAAATCACAATAATTAACAACTTAAAATATGTAAAACCTATATAAAAAATTTTATTGACTTTTTAAATTCCATTAGTGTCACGTAAATGGGGACAGGTGGAGTAGCATATATTATCTAAAAGTTATGTGAAAGTATTATAAATCACTACAATTAACAACTTAAAATATTTAAAAATCATAAGAAAATCTAAAAACGATATAAAGAATTAGGTTGCTTTCAAAATTTTATCAGTGTCACATAAATTGAGACGTCGAGAGTAACATATATTATCTAAAAATTATATAATAAATATTGTAAATCACAATAATTAACAACTTAAAATATTTAAAAGTCATACAAAAAATTTGATTGACTCTTTAAATTTCATCCGTATAACATAATTGAGACAAAAAAGCATATATTAGGCTCATGCTTGCATGGACTCTTACATCTAGTTTTATGAATAATTATCTATAAATATCTTTTTATGACTTGACAATAAGAAATTACTTACTTCATAATATATAGAATATAACTTAAAATAAGTTATCACGTTAATTAAGTATATAATTATAGTATTCTAATATAATGTAAAAGAAAAGTCGTCACTAAAATTAAGTTATTAGGTTAAACAAATCATATTTTATAATTATTTTTAGACATATGAAAGTCAGTAATTACTTGTACAAATAAAAATCTGTTGATCTACATTTTTGTAGATATTTCTACTTGAATAAAATAAAATTACAAAATTTACACCATAAAAAAGAATAAATTTTTTACACAAAGTGCAACATTCCATTAAAATAACTAATTATTACAATATACAAAACATTTAACAAAAATTGTGCTTGAAAATTGTGAGATCCATGTTAAGTGTCATATTATTGGGACACACATGACATTTAGGAAAGATGCTCGGTTATTTTGTTATTATGAATTTATTACTAACTTTTGAGGATATAGAATAAAAACAAACATCCTAAAATTTATATAAAATAATAATTTTGTCCTTGATCGTCTATCTCTTCACTCTTCTATATAATTTTTATATTGGGGATCGTAATTAACCCTATGCCGAATACTTAAAACCACGATACTCAAGGAACTAAAAATGTGTCCAACAATTGTAGGCTGTAGCCAATCCTCCACCATCAAGAGGTCTCAATACGAGCTCTATTAGATATGACATTTTTTTTATTTGAAAGCGTTTTACTTTTAATATAAAATATTTTGACATAAATTCAAACTTAAGCAATTTTTAATGTGTGTATCGAACACAATGTGTGCAGCTTCTTTGTTCAACCGACCAATTAAGCACCATGATAACGTCTCATTTCTTCTTTGATCGATATAAACTCGATTTTTAATTTTGAATTTCTAACATTACAGTTTTAAATGTGAACTATTAATTACTATTTTCACCTGTTTTAAAATAAGTTCCACTTTAATATATATATATTATACTTACTAAATTACGCCTATTTATTAGAGATTTTTTGAGATTTGAACACTATTAAAATAAAGTAATTCTTTAATATATGAATATAATTAAAAATAATTACTATTTTTTGTCTTAAATTCTTAAAGCGGCACTTATTTTGAGACGTATAAATACTATTCGCTCCGGACCAACTTTACTTGTTATACTTATTAAAAATAGATGATTCATAATACTTGTCATTTTAGCAAATCAAAATATAATTATTTGTTTGTTTTCATATTTATCCTAAGTAATAAATATAGAGAGATATTAATATGATACAAAAAAAATATTAAATAAAAAAGAGTAATAAATAAAAATAATTTTATCAAACTATCCTCTACTTGATGCTCTTCTTAAGGTGTGTGCAAAAAAAACATGACAAGTGAAATAGTTCTGAGGGAGTATACTATACTTGGTTGTTATTCCTACATTGAAATTAACATGAGCTCAATGCATATATCAATTAATTAAAGCAAGATGATTATGAATTGATGTTTAGATTTGCGACTTACAATTAGCAGTTGATGCACTTTGGCCGTGTGCATGCTTCGTGTAGATATATAAAGCTAGTTACTTAATTAATTAATTAATTCTTGATGGTCCAGAGCTATGATTCGCATTAAATCTTGAGAATAAATGACATTATTTGAATTCAGTCCTTGTTTCTTGTTTATTTAGGAAAAAATAGTACTCCCTGCGGTCACTTTTATTTGTCACTTATTTTCTAATTAGATTTTCACTTTTACTTGTCATTTTTAACATAACAAGGAAGAATAACTTTTTTTTCTATTTTACCCTTAACATTAATTATTTATTCTCCAAACTAATTTTAAAAAATAACAATAATAATCAATTAATAGAGGTATTATGATAAAATAATCATGTTAATAATTATTTTTTTAATAAGTGTCTCAAGTCAAAAAGTGACAACTAAAAGTAAACGAAGGGAGTTGCCAAAAGCTGATATCATGAAAAAGAATTTTGGTCCGTCATACTCTTTTCGATCACTTTTTACTTGTTCGGTTTATATTTTGCACTCTTCTGAAAAAAGCATTACTTAAGTATTGAGTTTACTAAATTACTTTTATTAATAATTTTCCAAAAATATAAATTTGATTACAAACACTCAAAATAATTAATTTGAGAAATGTTTATTATTTCTTAATGATAAAATTGAAAAATATATTTTTAATATACTTGACAAGTAAAAGAAAATAGAGTGGAATGCTTAATTCTATCTTAATTAGATAGATAATAAAATGAGTTGAGAAAGAAGCCAACTCCTCATAGTTCAACCCCAATATTTGAAAATTCATGTACTCATGGAATGCAAATGCTGATTCGGACATTATGATTATAAAAATAAAAAATAAAAAATAAAAAATTCATATAATTAAATCAATTCTAGTTTGTTCGAGTCTGAAAGCGTAGTAAATTATTGTATGCATATTTTACTTTGAAAAAATTAAGGAATTAACTTACAGTTGAAATAAAAAATAGAAAATTTAATATTTACTCTGAATCCTTTATTATATATTTTGTATGTAAACCAAGGGAGTACTATCTTACTTTTTGCTTTTTTAAAAAAGGTGACTTTCTAGCGAAACTAGGCAAGATTAAAAATGAGTTTTTTAGTGTTAGCGGGAAAAAAGAAGGCAAGATTGACACACACCAAAAGCACATAATTCCAAAGCGAAAGGAAATATAAATTTAATTGTACTAAAAAAGAAACAAGCACAAAAGTAGAGTATTTGGAAACTGAAAGTCAACACAACAGAATGAACTCCCTAAAAAGCATATATATGTAGCCAAGATCTAAAGCAAACCCTTCGTGTCACATCTATTTTTTCACTACCCAACAGTGTAACAAGCAAATATTCTTTTATATCTTACAATCATAAAATAATAAAGCAGAAATAGGTATAACTTAATGAAAAAAAATGTTTGTATCAATCGATTCAAAGTCCGCAGCTACTAGAAGTTGTTTCGTATCACATAAAAAAAAACAAAGCTGGAGGAATAATATATTAAGAAAATAACACTGCTATATTTCAGAATAACCCTTACATTCAAATTAAGGCATATACAACTTCAGAGTTGTACAATTAAACAACTAGATTTTCTTCCTTTTTTCATAATCCTAATTCTTTTAAGTTACCAGAAACAGGATAAATCAAGATAACACTAGCAACCAGTACGTTAAATACTAGTAATTAAGAAGCATATTAGCTTAGATAAGAGTCCTGCAACATGCAGTAAAAAGTTCAAGCATTTTGCAGCTTAGCTGCAAAAATACTGAGAAGGTCTGGATACTGAAATATGTCTCCCATCATGTTGTCTCCTGGTGACACCTGAAGATTTGCTGGAAAATAATCTTGTTGATACACTGGAAAAGATGAGGAAGACGTCATTTGTGATGACAATCCAAATTCACTGTTTAAACAACCATCATTAATCTGCTGTTGTTGTGGGAAAATACTAGAAAAATCTCCTTTGGTAGAGTAATTAGGCAATATTGGCTCAGACTTGATGGGCTTGGGCTTTGGGAAAAACCCATTTAAGGCCTCTTCTAGTAATCCAGAATCAGATGGCTCAGATGGAAAAAAATCCATGCCTGCAGAATCATTTGTGGTAGTAGTAGTAGTGTTGACTGTACTATGAATAATGTTTTCGAATTTTGGTACATGAGTAGTCATAACAGAGGAGCTGGGAATAACGGTATTACTAGTGGGTAAAAAAGAGGAGCCACTAGTAGTAGTATTGCGATTGAACATGAAATTCGGCAGCGCCTGTTCGTACAAATTAGGCATGCTACTTGTCACGCTCAAATTACAAGTAGCATTGACGTTGGTAGAATTAGAACTAAGAAGTTCACGAAAGAGAAGCATATTCAAAGAATCATTACTTTTCTGACACGTTGAACCAATAACAGTACCCCTACCTGTAGAACCATAAGGACTTGAAGAGTGAAAAAATGGCCTATTAGACAAGTCCTTGAGAGTAGAAGAAGCATGATACTGATGAGATGAAGATGATGACTTAATATAGTTAAAAGAAGGAATATTATTAAGAAAAACATCATTAGTGGATGTGGGTTGAGTTGGAGAAGGACAAGGAGGGTAAACGAAATTGGTTCGAGCTTTCACACCACGCATAGCTCTAGCAGCACAATCATAAGCACAAGCAGCTTCCTCCGCGGTATCAAAAGTACCAAGCCACCTCCTTTCTTTAGACTGAGGGTCACGAATCTCAGCTGCGTAACGTCCCCATGGACGTCTACGAACTCCGCGGTATCTAACCGCGGAGGTATTACTAGTAGTGTCTTTGAGTGATCTTTTGTTTGTGCCACATGAAGATCTCTTAGTAAGGGTAGTAGAATTTGTGGTGTTTTGAAGAGGGAGATCAGATTCTTGGTTAAGTCTCCTCATGGCATCTTCCATTTCTTTTCTTTTTTTTAATGATATGAAAACAATGCAAAAGAAACTCTCTGTAGAAGAATTTTTTTTTTCAGGACAAGCTAAGGTGGTTTGGCAGAAGAGGGAATGGAATGTATGCAGTAAGGACTATGGAATTGAGCTTGTATTTATAATGGCATTCTGTGTTGCGGTTGCATCTATAAAGGAGAATTTACGCGTTGCCACGGGCATTAAATACAAAGTAAATACTACAGCTAGTACTCCTACGAAGGAACTCAAACACAATTTTTTTCCCCTTTTCCAATTCGATGTAAATTACTACCTTTGTACACACTCAGAGTAATAAATGTTATTTCTCCTTTCAAAATAAGTGATGTTTTTAGTATCTACACACTCCATGAAAAAACTGTTCATTCTCGAAAGTAAAATTTGATTAACTTACTTTCAATAAATATTTTTAAAAAGATTAATTTTTAATTATATAAAATTTTCTTTATTTAAAGGGTGGCAATCATTTAACCCTCAACTTTGCTTCAAAAATCAAATTATCACTCAATTTGAACAATAGAAAAGTTATATGAAAAAAAAAACAGCATATCAAAGTTGAAAACAATAGTTTAATGAATTTAATTTCTTAAAAGTTACGTGATAGTTATACTAGCATAGTAAGGAATTTGTATATTTTACCTTATGTAAAACTTAACTACATGGTTATGGATGGTTTAGGGAAAGATAGAGGTGGATCAAAAAAGTGTCGGGAAGAGGTGATTAGATAGGGCATGATGCAATTTTAACTTATCGAGAACATGATCTTAAATAAGAGGTTGTGGAGGATACGGATTAAGGAAGAAAGTTAGTACGAAGCAGTTTGTTGTCTTGTTATCCGTCAATACTAGCTAGTAGTTGTAGAATTGCTCATATAGTTTTTGTCCTTCAATTTTTGTTATATTTATTATTTCCTATACTTCGACTATCATATTACTCCATTTTTGTTGTAGTTACTGTTATGTTACTATTTGTTGATTTGATACTATTTGTTACTTTTTTTTTTCTAAATTACTTTGCCCTATTTTTCTCTTGAGCCGAGAGCCTATGGAGAATCTCCTTACTTTTGAAATAAGAGTAAGATTTGCGTACACTCTATCCTCTCTAGGCCTTACTTCGTAGGACTATATTAAATATATAGTTGTAAAACTTTACTACATGTATGTCAATCTAAAGAAAAAAATCATAAGAGTATAATTACAGTTAAAATTTCTCCTAATTTTTAGAAGTAAATTTATTTATCTCTGTGTCAAGTCTTAGATATCAATTATTTTGGATAGGAAAGAGTAGTGTACTTGATAAATTCAACGAAGGTGCATATATCAGATGTCATTGCATGGTATTCGATTATTTGTCCATCATCCCAATCCTATACGATGCCCCTGTTTACTTCACATTAATTAAAAGAATAAATGTTCAACCACCATTTTCAATTACTATATTTAACATTTAATTGTATGGTTTATCTTTTATATGGGCTGATTTTTAATTTGTCCTTATAATTTATTAATTGAACTTATGTCTGGCGAGACATAAGTTCTTTAAGAGTGCGGGACTTGACTTATATGGGATATTATATATGATGTAAAAATATAAATTTATGTTTCACAAAAAAATTATTTATCTTGAAGGGTAAAAGTTAAAGACCAACCCAAAATAAAAATAAAAGTGCAAATAACCATGTATTTAATTTATCAATCCAGTGATATTGACAAAAAAAAATCAGATAATAAGAGTGAGTTTAATTCTTACTGTTTTTCCTTCCTGCCTTCTCCTTTAATTCCTTGATACTATACAATTGAAAATACTTTTTAACAAAAAAATATTAGCTATATAGTGAGGTATTAGCTATGTAGTGAGGTATAACTAAATAATAAAAGTATGCTCTCTACACGTTTAAATTTTTAGATGAGATGATCAAATACTTTAAGATGGTATTCGAGCAGGCAAAGGTTCTAGAATTGAATCACTGGACGTGCTGAAAATATAAATTGAATAACAAAAATATGCTCTCTAATAGGCACACAATTTTAGTTTACCAATTCTTTTTTAAAAAAAAAAAAAAAACAATGTCTATTTTGTAATCGTATTAAAAAGATTGGATTATATAGCAATTAATTGAAGAGGCAGTTAAATGGAAATGGTGTAGAAATTCATAGATACAACTCATAATTAGTAATAATGGTTCAAAAAAATTAGTTGGGAGAATGTGACAGATCATGCAGTAAAAGCCTTTGAGCTATTTCCAACACCAAGATATACTATACAGCCAAAACAGAAGATACTGTGTCGTTTTTTACATCGCTTCAATTTGATTGATTTTACAAAAGATATTCACTCGAGTTTATTGCATATTGGCCTCTCTTATGAAGATAAGAAAAGCTTCATAAACTAATAACCATACATGCCCAAAAAAAACAAAAAAACAATAGCCCTGTACTATCAAAATTTAATTTTTTTTAGCAATTTTATGCGTGAAATATCTCGTGTTGATGTAGTATTTTTGGAGAAGGGTTGCACTCCAAGTATGCTAATGCAAATATTAATGGGAGACTGATTTCATAGTTTGAATCTTTGATCTTGATTATAACGAAATAATGTTATTATTACTCCAAGATGGCAAGACTCTGATTCAATTTTTTTTTATTAAAAAGAAGAATAAGTTACATACTAACTAATGAATGGAACTTATGGAAGTATAAAACTTTTTACTTTTTTACACATTAATCTCCGTGCGGATACAACAGTGAGATAATTATTTTCGAGAATTAAGTTCCTGAAAAATTAACATAGCGTATCAAATCCATTTTTTAATTATTTTTGTTACATTGATAGTGAATATTTTTTGGCAACTTGCAAATTTTTTAAGTGAACTGTTTACATGTTAACCTAATATACAACATTAGGTAAACTATCCATGGTAAATCAAATTTGTTAATTCAAAAGGTAAAGTAAAAATCTGTTAAGACTTTCCTGTTTTCGGTTCTCTTTCTTTACGAAGAAAGGAAAAACTTTTATCGATCAAAAAGTTCTAAGGAAAGGAAATCGCTCCGTACAATTATTCTATACTAGCATAGTGTGTTGCGAATTTCAGAATTGGGACAATCTTTTTTATTTTAAGATGTCAATTTAAAAATTCTTACTTTTTGACTAATAAGTGGCTATTGTTTTTATATCAAAGATATATTTATGAAGTTATTTTAATTTTTTTATTGAGTAACATTAACTCAAGACCCTTGCCTCGAGAAATAATTTAAGTAGTATTTCTTTATTTCAAATTATCTATTATGATTTTCAAAAATAATTGTTTCAAATTATTTTTCGTTTAAAAACTTTTAGATAAAATTAATTTCTTCCACATTTTACTCTCAAGACTAATTATTTTTGAATACTATAATCACTATTATACATTGATAGAATAAATATTTAATGAAGAAAACATATTTTAAAACATAAAAAGGGTAAGATAATCAAAACCCTTTGTAATTAATATTTTGTTAAATGGTGTGCAAAAGAAGAAGATAATTTGAGATGAAGAAAATGCTTTCTCCAGTTCCATCATAAACTATTTACATTCCAAGACAATCAAGGGCAGCATGATGCAGACAGACTCTCTATTCACGGGCGTGTCTATTTTGCTTTAGAAGGTATCATATATAGCGGAGTTTGGATAATTAAAAATCTTTTGATTTTTACTAATTCTCTTCTTGTTGTACCATGTACATGACGATAATAATGGAGTAATGTCAGCCGCGAAAGGATTCTAATAAAATACTCCATCCATTCTTTTTACTTATTATTTTTCTCTTTACAAGACTCAGTTTGATTAATTTTTAAAGCTAAATTGAATTAGAATTACTTAATATTTTAAACTTAAAATTAGATGTTCAAAAACTATATGAAAAATACTATAAGTCACAATTTTTTTCATATTAATATGATGAAAAATATAACTTAAAATATTGATCAAAATTCATACACTTTGACTATCAAAAGGCATAATATGATAAGTACACCCTCTGTTCATTTTTAGTTGTCATGTTGCGTTTTTTGAGAGTCATTTTGACTAATTTTCAAAAATAAATTAAATTAATTTAATATTTTAAAATTAAAATTTAGATATTAAAAAATTATCAGAAAAATAATATAAGTTATAATCTTTCTCATATCAATATGATGAAAAAATACTTGCTAAATTATTGATTAAACTTCATATTATTTGACTCTAAAAAAACTATAACAACTAAAAAAAAAACGAAGGGAGCAAAAAGGAATTAAGAGAGTAGAAGCAAGAACACTTCCATTAATCCTACGTAAATGTATATATTCAAACAAAAAATAATGAAAAAGAGAGAAGGGGTCAGCATCAAAATGTCTGAATCCAACATAAAAGCAAATAGTCGCGATTTGCGGGCAAGAGCATAGATGATGACGGACCCAAATGCCTAGTACTCCCCTCGGATCATTTACTTGTCATATTTTTATTTAAATTATCTTTTGAAGAAAATATAAAATTAAAGTATAATTTGATTAAATTATTTTTATTTATTATTTTTTAATATTTAATATTTTTTTTATATTATATTAATATTATTTTATATTTATGATTAAATATAAAAATAAAAATAATTAATTAATTATATCTTATTTTTTAAAATAATAATTATTTTAATTTTAGTAAGCACAATAAATAAAGTGATTCAGATAGTAATTTTTGTTCCAAAGAAATTAAATAAAGAAGATTTTATGGGGAAGTTGAAAAGCTTATTTTCACCATACCCCCAAACAATATCCCTCTGAATGATTACACTGGCGGCGCTCAGAAATTGTTCCTCCTACCATAGTGTCCCTCACCTTTTCTTTCTTTTTTCCCTTCTATTTTTACTTTTAATGGTTCATTATATATCACCCTAAATTTATTTTCCCTCTCATTTATACAGGTTATGTTCCCTGCTTTTTTGTTACTATAAGCTAGCCGTATATAATTGTTTTAGGGTTTGAAAACCAAGAGTTTATGTTCACATGGCATTGTCTCAAACTAGGTTTTTATAGCTAGGGTTCTATCTGCTGGTGGATGTACAAAGTTTCAATCAGTAAAAACTATGGAACTTGTCTTATATTAAAAAGTCGTATTGGAAGTTTAAGTTAAAATTTTAAACATGCAAACTTGAAAAAATATCAAAATTTCGTGAGAGAAATAACTTTTTACTTGAAAAATATTTTTTCAGATTTGGAGTGAAAAACTGATATATACGGTGCCTGCTTGAGCTGTCTGCTTGCAAGGTCCTGCTTCGAAAAATTTAATATTTTCTCCGTTTTAACTTATTTGTCTTACTTTTTATTTTAATATATTATATATTTGATCAAAATATTCTGTTATGTATTTGATAATTACGTAAAAGATATTATAAATTATAATATAAATTTTTTGTTGACTCTCAAAATTGTATTAGTGACACATAAAGGGATAAAAATGACATAAAAAGTATTATAAATCACAATAATTATACAAAAACGTATAATAAATTTAGTGACTTTAAAAATTCTATCTATTTAACATATATTGCGTCCGTACTGGCACGAAATTTTGTGTATATTCTTATATGAATTTCATTAATCTAAATAAAATAATGTATGTGTATCTAAAAAATTAATTGATCTAAATAAAATAATATTGTATACATATCTAAATTAGATATATCTTACAATTTTTGAGTATTAATATTGGGCTCGTGCGTTGCACGGAATTTTGGTCTAGTAAATATATATATATATATATATATGCCAAACAGATTTTTGAAGAAAGGGAAAAAAAATTCTGTCCAAAAGGGTCCTTACTAGGAAAAAGATTAACTAGATCTCGAATGTGTTTATGCTTTTCTATTAATTGGTATTTTTGGATTTGTTATCTTTTGTTTTTTCACTACTCATTTTTGTTATTCACACACAAGATCAAGAAGGTCCAAGATGCCATAAACCAAAAGAAAATGAAGATGTTCTTAAAAGCGACTAGTAGTTGTACATTTTCTTCACTTGTCATATTAGTGTATGAATTACATTCTTGAACACGGTAGTAAAAAAGAAAATTATAATGTGTAGGAGGACAACTAGATCGATCGATTAGTTTGAATTTATGCAACTATATATTTTGATACTGCTTGAAAATAATAACACGAGAGCATTTCTAAATTCAGAGGCACAAAATTCAAAATTCATTTAATTTTTATCAAAAATAATTATTTATATTTTCTTAATAATTTTTTAAAAATATATATCAAGTTCGAGCTAAAATTACTTGATTCGTGCGAACCTATTACTCCCTCCGTTCATCTTTACTTGTCCACTATACTAAAAATAGATGTCCAACAATACTTGTCCAGTTTGAAAAACCAATGGATAATTTGCTCATTTGTGCCCATTTTACTCTTGGTATTAAATACTATTTATTATGCAATGCATTTCCCAAAGTATTAAATTTATTATATTCAAAGGGTGATATTGTAAAATTACTCTATTATTTATTATTTTTTAAAATGTGTACAAAGTCAATAGTGGACAAATATTGTTAGACGGAGGGAGTACCATCTAAATATCCAAGTCTATCGAAATTAGATAAAAAAACAAGTTTGAGCTTATCCGAAGAGAAAATAATCTGAAGTTTTATTTTCTTTGGTATTTCTAAAGCTTTTCTATTTTAAGAAAAAAGTGGAAGAAGTGGTTTATAATTTACAAATTATCTACCATCCATATAATTATAATAAAAGAAAGTACAATCATTTCTATCCATAAGCTAAAATTAAATCTCCCCACAAAACCTTACTGACAGAGCAAGTTGCTTGCGATAACAATGTATTAAATTATTTGGTTTCAATTAAAAGCATCAATTTACAAGTTTTAAAAGCCAATAAAACTTTTACCATGTTTAAAAGTTTGGTTGGGGTGTGTGTTGTGTGTGTGTGTGTGGGGGGGGGGGGGGGGTTATTATATCTCGAAAAGTGTAGTACCTCGACTTCTAATTTTGCTAAAATGTGATTAGATTTGTATTTTGAGGTTTTAAATAAGTTTGTATACCTACTTGAAACTTAATTTAATTTAGGACTTAATTCTTTGAGGGTTAGGAATTTCTTTTGCTACCAAAGCTATCTTTAGATACGGCCTCGTTGTGTAGCTTACGGGTGATCATTTCATCGCGATTTCACTGTAGCGATAGTCGGCTAAATTCGCCCATCTCGATGCTATCCCAAATCCTAATTCACATGGCTTTCATGAGAGAATGAATTTCTTTGAATTTATATCATAGACGTTAAACGCATTCTCTTACCCGTTGAACTTATTACTTTCCGCTTTTCAGTCAGAAATTCAGGCAAGGACTTTGCCTGCTATTCATTCCGTCATCCTTTCATTCGCTCTGCCGAATGTCTAGTATTTTTAGTGCTTTACTGAGGGTTTTGGCTTTTCGAGTGCGAATCCTTGCGAAAAAGGATCCTCAGAGGATCCGCTCGGGCCCATGACTCGGGAGTAAGTTCCTACATCAGCCTTGGATGTCCGAGGTTTTAATCCTAGTCTTTAAGTGCCAAGCTAGTTTAATTTGCACGATTATTCATGAGATAGATATTTAACCCAGATTTCAATAAGCAGAAGATCGTTTCATTATCTTTTAGAGTAACAGAGGCTCGGACCCATGCTCGTGGCATTTGGCTTTTACAAGTTTTGAAGGGAAACATGAACTTTGGCGCTAACCCGGCAACGCTCGGTGCTACCTCACTAAAGCTTTGCCAGAAGAGTCCATCGCGAGACAAAAACCGGTGTTAGGTTAGAAGAGGGTAGCTTGAGCTTCTGGCTGGGTGCGTTATTGCTATCTGTTTGTTTCACATCTTCACTTGTATCGCTCCCATCGGTCTCATCATTATGAGCGTTACAGGGAGTTACCTCGTTTCCCTGGGGTTACATCTGGGCCAAGTCTCTCTTCATTAGGGATGATAATAGGGCGGGGAAAGCCTTGACCCGCGAGCTAAGATTTTTACCTGCCCAGCCCCGCCCCATTTAGTATTTTCTTGATAATTTGTCCTGCCCTGTCCCTCCCTATCAAGCGCCTCCCCGTGCTGCCTCGTTAAGTCTCTTTTACATTGTTTTTTCTGCAGATTCTTGCGATCAAACCTTTCATTTTCATTTCACAAATATACTTTACACTGCTCCATTAGGATAATTTGCAAAAGTATTCTTATAATAAACCTACTAAATGTCTTCCATAAGGAATATATATATAAAAAAGAATTTAATGATAGATAATATAGCTGTATAGAGTAAGTATTTTGATCCTAGTCATTCATTAATTGTCACAATCCAATTATCGGACCATGCGGACACCTACTTTAATCCACCTAGATAGGAGGATCCTTACCACCCGATCTAACAGGAAATGCAGAAAAAGAAGTAAAACATGAAATAAACCTTTTTGATACAAGAAAATCATTTACAATATAATGCGAAAAAACTTTTTTTTTAAAAAAAATACATACACGCTCCCTAGGTTATAGTTTAAGCTGGTACAAGAGCTACTACAAGAGTATTACAAGAAAATGCAAAAGGACATAACTCTACCGTAGAAGCGAGAAGTAGGAGCTATTGGAGATTACCATCACTGTGTACCTATGAAACATCACCAATCTTGCAACCACACTATACCCAAAAAGGTATAGCAAGAGTAGAATCAGTACAAACACATATACTGGTAGGTAACATCGGTCGATCCGAATCCACTCATACCATCATATAAGAAATCAAGAAAAATACACATTTAAACTATAATACTTTGGTCCTTTGGCATCCGCCTTTACCCAATCTGGTTTGACCCCAAGCCTTCCTAACCCTTCCGCTGCCAACTCCCCTCTCTAGCTCTACACTCAACACCTGCAACTTCCCAAGTCACCCTAATCCTTAGACTTTCCAAGTCACCTTCATTCTTAGACTTCCCAAGTCACCTTAATTCTTAGACTTCGTGAGTCACCTGGCACTAGCCCAACCACTAAGTCCAGACCCGGACTGTCACCCCGTCTACTCAACCAACCCCTATGGCTAAGCACCCAGAAATAACCCAGTAACTGCCAACCCAGACTAACCTCACTCATGGGGCTACTAACAAGTATTCCGGACCTCTCAGGAGTCCCTAAGACAAATCTCCAATACGATAATACTAACTGGCAATACAACTCCAGATCCTCGGTCTTTCTCCTAACTTATCAACCACATGTAGTAGTTAACATCCATTGACGATATCTAATAGCCATAACACATCGATACATCCTTATACATAGCCTGAACCCACTCCAAAATCTCCCTAACAATACCTAAGTGTTAAATATGCAACTCGGTCTACACCAAGACCAAACTCACAATTAATTAAAATGACCCGACCTCTCAAGGACCATATGCGATAATCACAATTTCAGAAACACAACCCATCCCACTCATGAAACTATCATCAGAATGCAATAATTCAATAAAATAAACTCATACCAGGCGTAGTACCCGAGCCAACCATTTATTATCCCATACCAGGCGTGGTACCTTAGTCAACCATTTGTTATTTTGTACCAGGCGTGGTACCTGAGCCAATCATTTATTATCTCGTACCAGGCGTGGTACCTGAGCCAACCATTTAGTATCCCGTACCAGGCGTGGTACCCGAGCCTTAGAGCAGCCTAGGAGGCATTTCCTGCCAGATGGTGAGTCTGAAATTCGTGGTTCCGCGTCCTTTCCACCGGAATTTCTCCTCCCCATAGCTCCCAAGCCTTAGAGCAGCCTAGGAGGGTTTTTGGAGTAATCCTCGTACCTTTTCTAACTGAGGAGGAGAAGTCTTTTATTTAAAATCGCGTAACAGACTATTGCCTCCCGTCACCCCGCTATAGCAGACGACCATCTGCTATAGCGGAGTGACGTCAGCTCGGTCTAAATTTCAAAAATTATAAATTTTTCTGTCACGTCAACCCCGCTTAATACAAAAATATTTTTAAATCATTCCTGAGGTTTTGTGATATCATGGTTCTAGAATAATGACGAATTCGGTTGTTTGCTCTTTTATCATGTATGTGGATTACTTGGTCGATTACCTGATTGCACTAGTCTCATAGCCATCTCTTTAGCGTACAACAGATACCAATTTACCCATCATTCATCTCCGAATAATCTCAAATATAGGAGAACAAAGAGAACTAGTTCGAGACCCTCACTGTCCTAAGTGACCGCGTACTCAGAAACCTACGCATAATATCGAACCTCCTCTTATTTAATCGGATCCGACCCAAGATGACAAACAATTAGTTTCCCGCTCTGACGAGGAATTCCCTTCTCCCGAGCTATCCAGAGAATTATGATGTGTATCTTTCCGAGTACCCAAGAAATCTGAGGCCTTGTATCGCGTTGGAGTGAAGGAATTTGAAAAGACCCGGGAGAACCTAGCCTTTCCAAAAACTGACTGTCGTCCGCTATAGCGGACATTATACCGCTATAGCGGTACCGCCACAGTGGTGTACCGACCACTATAGCGGTTGACAACAAATTGAAATAAGGGAGAAACGAATTTTCATCCCCATTCTCCTCTATTTCCTTTCAAAATACTCCCTTCTTCTCCCGATCACCCCCCTCCCGACATCAAAAATTCCAAGTAACAAATGCTTCTACTCACTCTTTTACTTTCTTGCACAAATTTTGATATAATTATGGTAGAAAACAAGGATTAGGGGTATACATTGTAGTTGCCTTTTTTAACTTGACAATAAATTAAATTTTGTTGAATTCCTGAAGCATGATTACTTCCCTTACATTTACAATGCCTCCTCGGCGTTCTGGGAATAATGATTAAGTACTTTTTATACAAAAATGAGCCAAGAATGGTGGAGGAGGTGAAGGATTGTTCTTGAATGAACTTGTGATTTGGATAAAATTTAGTGGTTATAATACCCAATTTTTTGTAGAAAACTGTAGTAAAACACTTTAGGAGCACTGATCTGAACTTGGATTGTTAAAAATGGAGTTTTGGGTCAAGGGAGCCATTGTTGCACTCCTTGGAGTTTTCTGGGATGATGAATACCGCTATAGCGGAGAAATGTCTGTTATAGTGATTCCACCGTAGTGGACGATCGTCTGCTATAGCGGACTACCGTAAATCAATAGCCCCTTCAGGCTAACACTTGAAATTTGTTTCCCCTTTTTCTTAATCCCGTATGCCTTATTGAGTCTTAACCCACCTTCTTGCTACATTACATATTATCACACCCAATGGCTGATGAGCGAATGCAAGAGTACCCCTATGAGAGATTTTCTGATGATGCTAGTCAGGAGAGGTTCATGGACATCCGGAGAGTAGGATTTTTCTATGAGAGGGGCTGCAGAATGACAGGTGTGGATGGAAAACCAGCTGATTTTCACCGCAGGATCAGAAAGTTCAATTGGGATCCTTGCTAGTGGCTCCCCCTCCCGCGCGAATAGGCTGGGTGAAGGAGTTCTATACTATCCTTCCTACCGTCCGTTGGGATGAACCCAACCCTACCATCCGAATTTGAGAGATAGATGTTCCGGTGGGCTCTCACACCATCAATGAGGTGTTAGGAGTGCCTCATGTCCTGAATGATGCCTACAAGGCCAAAGCTCGACTAAAGGACATGACTTGACTGAGGAATACTTTGATTGACGCAGAGTTCAGAGAGTAGGTCTATTGGCCCAGTGCTGAAGGCATCACTAGTGCTTACTTTTCGGCTGACGCTAGGAGGTGGTTAAATGTGTTGTCCCGAAGAATCCGTCCATCGGGCAATAAGACCGACGTGACCTATGCCCATACCCTGGTGGTTGCTTGTGCTATGCAGTGAATCATTATGAATGTGGGAAATAAATTATCTCCGAGTGGAAGGACTTCTACCGGGGTCATAGAAAGGACCCCTATCTTTCGGGTTTGGTGTCTGAGTTGGAGTCCATATCAATTAAAAACATGATCAAAGGGGTATAAGAAAGAGCAATGGTTGTACAAATCACTTTCTCAGAGTAGTGTTTGAGATTAAGTAATGTTTTTCTAAGCACAAGTTTGTTCTGAGGAAGGGTTTTGTACAAGTATTTCCTTGTACTCATTTGATCACTACTCTCAATTGATGTGGACTCCCATATGATGAATGTTTGAATGGTGTTAATTCACATAATTTAATTTAATTTATTTAATTATTACATTTTTAGCATATTAGTGCTTGATTATATATTCATCTGATATATTATAGACTAAAAATATGGTCAAGTATATATAACGGTCTTTATCTATAATAGATTATCAAATTAAGTATATACATATATAGACATGCACTAGTATATGACACACAAAAAAAGTTAATTGAATTAATTAAACCACCATTCAAACATTGTAAATAACTTAATTACATCATATGAAAGTCAATATCAATTAAAAAAAGATCAAAGGGGTATAAGGAAGAGCAATGGTTGTACAAATCACTTCCTCAGAGTAGTATTTGAGATCAAGTAATGTTTTTCTAAGCATAAGTTTGTTCTGAGAAAGTGATTTATACAATTATTGCTTTTCTTTATACCCATTTGATCACTACTCTTAATTGATGTGGACTCCCATATGATCATCTATGTTGTATTTGAATGTTTGAATGGTGTTAATTCACATAATTTAATTTAATTTATTTAATTATAACATTTTTAACATATTAATGCTTGACTATATATTCATCTGGTATATTACAGACTAAAAGTACGATTAAATATATATAAAGGTCTTTATCTATAATAGATTGTCTAGTTCAGTATATACATATGTAGACATGCATTAGTATATGACTAAAAAAATAATAAATAATTAAATTAAACTAAGCTAGAAAAATTGGAGATTTTCTCAATCGGAGAGAAAAGGAGTGACCTTAATCAATACCATTCGAACATTTGTACTTAGTTACATCATATGGGAGTCCATATCAATTGAACACATGATCAAAAAGATATAAAAAAGAGCAATAGTTATCGATGATAGACCGTCGTTATTGTCTATAATATATGAACTTTTCTATTTTCCTTTTTAGGCTTACAATATGAAGGTCTATAACCCACTATTATGATTGATTATATACTATGTGAGTGTATAATCGAGGTTTACAATGTGAAGGTCTATAATCTACTATTACGATTGATTATATAATATGTGAGTCTATAATCGATTATTTTAGTTTCAGATAAATATAGTTCATCTTGGTCAAACTTTTTGTCTGTATTAGTTTATTATAGATGATCGATAGAGCAACGAATCAATTGATAATGTTCAGAAATCAAGGATTAATTGAGATGATAAGTGTGCAAAATTAACAACAAAATTAGAGAAAAAATAGGTGTGAAGTGTGAGTGTGGGAGGAGCTGATATCGAAGGTTCTTTCCGAGGTCTCTCAACGATATTTATCCTTAATATTGTCCTAGAGCCATCAACAACAACATAGAGCATGTAAAAGTCCACGTGCAATAGACATTATAGAACTATAGTGGTCAATTTTAGACAAAGATCGTGATTTCTAATAGGTCGATGACTGTCAAGATATCCGTACAAGAAGTAAGAAGAGCATAATTGATTTCTTATCAATGATTTCATGGATACTAGAATGAAGATACGATTATACAGTCCACTTAAACTTATGAAATGTATCTAATGAGGCTAGAATCTCACCCGAAAAATTGAGGTGAATTGAATAATGTGGATAACAATGGTGGAAAAACTAGTTTGAGAAAATTTGAAAGATTATGGGTAAGAATGATTGTAGTGGAGAAAATTCTACCAACTTTGGAGTGATTTTTCGATGTGAGTCAAAAAAAATTGCCAAAGAAAGAGCCTGAAAGGGAGAAAAATTGAATTGTAATTGATCACCATTGTCACAAAGTCAAGCTTTAAAAGTCTCATTGTTTGAATTTTTTTTCTAAAAAATATCAATATGGAGCTCAAAATGCTTGAAATCAGAAGATAATATATTTGATAATAACAAATTGAGAGCTTCAGGATTAGAGGAGAAGATATATCGAATGAAAAGATTTAGAGTTCGAAGAAAAAAGAGCAGAAATAAGGTGGAGAGAGATCAGGGACTTGAGTGTATTTTAAAAGACTTAAAATGTTACCCAAAACTTTACAAAACTCTAAGAAGAATCCCGACCCAGAGAAGGGACTTGAGTGTATTTTAAAAGACTTAAAATATTACCTAAAACTTTACAAAACTCTAAAAAGAAACCCGACCCCACAAGCTGGTTTCACTTTTTCTCATTTTTTCATCTTTTACAAACCTAAACCTAAAAATAATGAAAAAAAATAAAAGGATATTGAAAATAAACTTTAAATTGAGTAGCCTTCCAAATATTCTCAAAATAAGTTATTACACAAGTAAGAAAAAAATACACTTCTATTTAATGGCTGATATTTTTATTGTCTTCTTAATTAATTCACATGCTGGCTTGATTTGCTCGAAAAAGTCTCTTATACGATGGATGGGTGACAGTAAAACTTGAATACAATAATTTTAGGCTTAATACATAACTAATTTCATAAATTTGTCAGAATATTTCTTTTAGACACTCAAACTAATCCTTGTTTCAATCGAAAACCTAAACTCTTAACAAAGTGTTTCAATTAGACACATTCTGTTCAAAATTTAAAATTTCTTTTTGCATGTGTTTTCGTTCATCCATTAGGTAGTTAAGTTAACCACGTAATATATGTCATTTCTTTTCATTATACGCATTCGCCTTAATAAGCCATAAAACTCCAGATACTTTTATACTTGATATTGATGTGCATAATAAAAGGAGATGACATATTTTATCTAATTAACTTAATTATCTTATAGACGAATGCAGACACGCGCAAAAATAATTTTATAATTTGAATCGAAAGTGTCTAATTGGAAGACTTTATTAAGAGTTTAGGTGTTCAATTGAAACAAGACTTAATTCGAGTGTCTAAAAGGAATATTCTGACAAATTTAACAATTATATATTAAGCCATAATTTTATTTACTTTGAAACCATATTGATATATGCACTACTTCATTTACAAGTTTAATCTTATAAAAATACTATCACCTTTTATACATGTTACAATATTATTCTTTAGACTGTCTTTCGGTCTTGGTCTTAAAATCGGACTTCTAGGATGCGAAAGTCGTTTATCTATATTTGTTGTGAGGAAAATTATCCTTTAGACTGTAAAAAATCTAAAATTATTTAATATTAAAAATATAATCTTCTCTGTATTATAATTTATATCACATTTAATTCCATAAATAACGAATATTTGTGGGGCTTACTCTATAGCATGCAAATAGTAAATGTAATCCAGAAGACACCTAAATTCCAAGAACAATGAAATGTCAACCCCACTGCACCCGGGGGTGAATATATTTTTGATGTGAAATATAAATTTATATATTAAAATTTATTAAAAAAAATAATATTATATATCTTTTTCGTTTCATTTTATGTGGCATATTTCGGATTTTGAGATTCAAATAAATCTATTTTTTATCGTAATTTTTTTATATATCTTTTAAATATTTTGAATTGTCTATTATTGAGACTTGTAGTACTTTTTATGTAGTTTTCAAATATATAAATTTTATTTCAAAAAATTTAAAGATTGCATGTCCAAATTCACAATCAAACTTAAACTGTTTTCTCTCGGGAAGCGAAAACTGCCACATAAAATGGGACAGAAGGAGTATAAAATGATAATATTAAGATATAATTGATTTAGTATTAATTTAATTAAAATTAAAATCATATATTTTGAATTTTAAATTCGTCTGAGTCTTAATTTAATATTGTCACTGCCCGTCAAGTATAAAGAATAATGAGTGCATTAAATAAAAAGTTAATAACCAATAAATAAGACCTACCATAGAGAGGACAAGTATACACATCGAATAGATACGATGGGGATTCTTTGATTTGATGACGAAGTGGCTATTATTATTAAAGAAAGAGATGACGATATCTTTCCATGGCTTTTAGGTACCCAATTGCCATGAGTGAGGTCACATATTTAATACTACTATAGTAGTTATAAATATAAAATATAAAAGTGCATCTGTTTATTTAAATAAGTTAGGTCTCTACTTTTGGCTTGAAACACGTGAGTAAAAAAAATAAAAATACGTGGGACAAGAAATTGCCAAAAATAATTTCTAAGAATAAATGACGGTGGAGGACGAAGGTGGGTCATAAAAGCTGGAGACGCCAAATTGTATTCTACCAAATTTTTATATTATTATGAACATGTATTTATTTTAAAAAATTAATCTAACATATGATTTTTTTTTGATTTTTTTTACTTTGAATTTTACTCTTGGAAGAGGAGTAAGGCTTAGGTAAAGTGAATCAGACGTCCTTTGTTCTCTATAGCAACGGGATTAAAAAGCACCAAATTTAATGACTTATTAAAAAAAAAACAAAGTAGGAGTATGCGTTTTCAATTTATATATATTTGATTGATTACAAAATTTTAAAAAAAGAAAAAAAACTTTTACACTTATCATGTTAAGTATTATACTAAACATGCATTAGTATTTGTCTGATTATATAATTGTTTACTGAGAATAAAATAAAAAAATAAATTAAATTATTTTTAATTTTTAAAAAGTATCATTAATATTAAAACAAATTAATTAGCAAGTAAATAATGTCATTCTTTTTTGAAGAAAAGAAATACACATTCTTTGATCTTAGCATATCAAAGTCTATTGTTTTGAAAAAATATATAAATAAAGTATTATTCAGATAAAATATGGCACATGCGCGAATTCGGTGATCTGTTCATTCCAATGTATACACATTTCAGGACGTTTTAAAAACATTTACCAATATGTTATTTTTGTAAAATAAAGTTTTCATAATTTTTAAATATTTTATTCATTAAAATAAATTAAAATTTACACTTTATTGCAATATTTTACATATTAGATATTAATTTTTCAAGAATAACTTTAATATTTATTTCACTGCTAATTAAATATTATCATAATTTTTTGATTGCCAAATATAATAACAATAATGATGATTGCTCCTCATTTCAAAGTAAGTGGGGATTAAGTGTGTGAAATATTTTTTTAGTTTATGTCGCTTCATTATTTATATAATGTGCCCGAGTATTTGTTATTAATTGACTAGTTTTATGTTTGTTGTCAATAAAGATGAATCTAGAAATTATATCTGATGTGTTAATTTTTTTTTAATTCTAAGCTTCTTTTTCTTAGTCCACCAAGATGGTAAACATAAAATCAAAAAGCAGAAAGAGCTTACAACTAAATCAGTGGATTATTTTTTAAAGTTATGATTTAATTACAATTTAAATATTTGCAAAAGTTTATTAAAATTAATTGATATATTATTCTGCATAAAAGAAAAGTAGAAATTATGCCCTATCCTAAAATTTTGAACTCCACAAGTAAAACTCACTCCATTCGCCTCTGATTGTCAATATATCATACTTATACCCCTTGTACTTTGAACGGAGTTATTAGTAGAATATCATTTTATAAAATTACATCAAGGGATGTGTAAAGATTGGTGGATGAGATTCATTCATTTGTAATGAGAGATTTTGAATTCAAACTCGAGAATGCTTTTATTACAATATGAAATACTTATATGAATTAAAATGAGATACTTTGAATTCGAACCCAAAAATATTTCATTTTAATGTGAAACAATATATAAATTAAAATGATAAGTTTTGAATTCGAACCCAAGAATACTTTTAATTTAACGTGGAACACCTATATAAATGGTGGTTAGAAAAGAGAGTAAAAGAGAAAATGAAAGCCCCCCCCCCCCCCACCCCCCGCCAAAAAGAAGAAGAAGAAGAAAGGGATTAGATATATATAAAAGACAAGAGTAGATAGTGTCAGTAGTAGTAATGTAAAGGTATCCCATAGTGGAGGCGGAGGGTGGCGGTGTTATGGTGAAGGTTACACCCATGACCCACTGCACCTTTTCTTTTTATTTACTCTTTCACTTGCAGTTGCAGGTCTTGTCTACTACTCCTTTCACATCCAAATACTCCATCAATTATAATTTCATCCTCTAAATAAAATACTATTATTTTAATATATTCTACGTTTCGGTTTAATATTATAAAGTTTGAAAGTCTTCATTTTCTTAAATATCTTCATATTAAATTAAGATCAGACAAATAATTAACAAAGAGATCAATAAATCTAACGGTGTGTAACTGATTTTTGATTTACAAATGAAAAGAGAGTACGGACCCTAGTAACGTTTTGGTGCATTTTATATATTTTTAGCTTAAAATCACATAATGCAAAATCTTCTTTACTTTTTAAAATTTTGTACCTAATAAAAATTAGACAAACAAATTGAAACGAAAGAGTAACATCTAACAATGTTTAATTGGTTTTGGATTTGAAGATCAGAAGAGAGTACGACGTAGTGTATCAAGTTAAAATCAACAACAACAACAACAACATACTCAGTGTATTCCCACAGCGTGGGGTCTGGGGAGGGTAGAGTGTACGCAGTCCATACCACTACCTCAGAGGTGAGGTAGAGAGGCTGTTTCCGATAGACCCCCGGCTCAAGACAAAACCGTCAAAAAATAGGCTAAAAAGGACGTAACAATGATACAGGATAAAAATACAAGATAAAACTACAAGAGACGATAGGAAGTAATATGTAGTAACAAACAACAGACAGAAACAGAGCACTGCCACAAAATATTACCACGAGGAATCCAAGAACAAGAAACTATAAGTGTATCAAGTTAAAATCAAATAAATAAATTGAAACGAAGAGAATAATTGATGTTTAATTGGTTTTTGATTTACAGATCAAAAGAGAGTACGGACCCTAGTAACTTTTGCATGGAACCATGCATACGCATGAAAGAATTCTACACTAACTTAGCTTGAATGAAGCAAGCTGGGGTCAGTAAAAGTGGTTTCTCTTTTTCTGATATGATGTGATGATCATTAAATGAGTATAAGATATGATGTTGGTTTTATTTACTACAGTATAATATACTGCAACATTTGTTGGAGGTTCGTACATTACCAAATCCCGATCAATTCCTCTGTCACAGATAGCATCAAGATTCTTATGCCTAAACAGGAGCAACCTATGTTCTGCTCCTTTTTCTTCTTGCACCTCCCTTTCCAAGCAATTCCATAAATCCTTTCAACCTTCTTTTCCTCTTTCTTTTCCAACTAGATATAGAGGAGCCCGTGCTAGCACGGGCACAATATATATTACTTTTTTGTCTCAATTAATGTATCACAAATAAAATTTAAATAATCAATTAAACTTTTTATATGATTTTTACATATTTTAAGTCGTTAATTATATTGTAATTTATAATACTTTTTACATAATTTTCAAATAATATATGTTACTTCCTCTGTCCCAATTTATGTGGCACTGATAGAATTTTCAGAGTCAACCAACTTTTTCTATGTCTTTTAAATATTTTAAATTATTAATTATTATGATTTATCCCTTTTTACGTAATTTGTAGTACTTTCTACGTAATTTTCAAATAATATATGTTAATCTCTCTACTCGAATTTATGTGCCATTGATAGAATTTGGAGAGTCAATTAATTTTTATTATATTTTAAATTGTTAATTATTGTGATTTGTAGTACTTTTTACGTCATTTTAAAAAAAATATATTACTTTCTTTGTCCCAATTTATGTGGTACTGATAAAATTTCCAGAGTCAATCAATTTTCTTATATTTTTTTAAATATTTTAAATTATTAATTATTGTGATTTATTTTTTTATATAATTTTTAAACGTATAATAAATTAAAAAGATAAAATAAAAAATAAAAATGGTGAATTCAATGAAAAATGACCAAAATTTCCCCTAGCTACTGAAATCGTGCCTGCATAAGCACACATGTGAACTCTCTCTTCTTATATAGTAAAAATTTATATATATGATAGTAGTATTTCTTTTAAGTTTCCTTTTAATTTCTTTTTTGCTTTGATTTCTCCTTTTCTTCTTTTGATTGTGACTTTGTGAGGATGTATGGCATAAATAAATTTGAGGGGGTGGGGTGGTAGCGTTTCCTGAAATATTTGATAAGTTTTAACACTTCAAATAATGCGAACAATATTAGAATTATCGTTTTGCATGCGGCCAGGAACTGCTACGGATCAAAACAAGAATATATAAAGATTTAATGCATGTGGGGTGTCACTATGTCTAATGCAAAGTTACCACTAGTCAAGAAACAATTTAAATAGCGGAAACATTTGGTCGGTTTGCTTTATTTTTAATTACCTTGATTAGATTAGGTTTAATCTATTTGAATTAATTCGATTTGGTATAGGATTTTTGATGCACAAAAAAATGTGATCACCGAACTAAGATATTTGGTCGGATTAGAAATAAAGAAAAAAATCAGCAATGATTAAAATCTTATACAAATAAAAACAGAAGCAAATATATCTAAATAAATAATAAAACTGGATTATAACAAAGGGAGAAGAAATATAAATATTAAAATAATAAATTACGAAAAAAAAGAAGAAAGGAAAAGGCCAAAAAAGGATAAACAGGAAACAAATGAGTGTCGCTCCTGGCTCGTGCCCTTGAAATTTGGGGCTTTAGCCATGTCACCTACTCCGCTTAGTACTTTTGGTGCCACCCTCTCTCCTAAACATAGATCTGGGCGTATATGGATGTGTTACGAAGTACATAACAATATTTGAAAGCAAGTTGCTTGAGCAAAATTTCGCACAAGGGAAGAATTTATTCTTAAAAAGAAAATTATAAGGCTGTCAGGCTTGCCTTGCACGGCTAATGCGCTACGCTAAACCAGTGCGCAAGGGCAGGACCTAGCAAGGCTAGATAAAAGGTGTGTGAAGTACATAAAGCGTAGGGGGAAGGGCCCCCATCGGTCATGTGGCCAGCACGGGACACGAGTGTATCATGCGAGAAGGGAGACTGGCAAGGAACCAGGCGCGCGACACACACGCCACCTATACTTATATATACCCATAGTGGGGCAGGGCATTTTTTCAAAAAATTTGCCAAGTCTTGGGGAGCTCTCTTCCACAAATTTACCTAGGCTTCAATCAAAGTTCAAGAGGTAAATTTTATGTATTACTCATTTCGTTTCAATTTGTTTGGTCTATTTTGACTTGACATGGAGTTTAAGAAAGTAAAGAACACTTTTGAATCTTGTGGTTAAAAATTAAAGATATGTCAAATGTACTAAAATGCCCTTTAATCTTGTAGTCTTAAACATGCCATGTGGAAAGTAGAAATTGAAGTGTTGCTAAAAAAGAAAAGAGACATTTTTTGAAATATACTAAAAAGGAAAGTAGGCCAAATAAATTGAAAAGGAGGGAGTATATATATGTTAACTCAAGTGTTTATTATCATTGATTAGCCTTAATCATTAATGGAGCCTTTCCTTTCCTTAACGCCTCAACACGTTCAAAATCTAAAACCAAACAAGTATAGGAGTAATTGATCACTTACTCTTTCATTCCAAGCCTTGGGCATTAAACCCACTTACTTCTACTCCTATTCAAGGTCTATAGCGTTTTTCAAGAGTACATTAATCACCAACCAGCCCACGTTTAATCATATGATCAACATTCGAAGGGTTTCTAATTGATTTTCCCATTTTAAGCCATTTTTATGCTTAAAAATCATACCTTTATGGAACCCAATGTTCCCAAATCATCCTAATCATGTTTAGGAATACTAAATCCACGCTAGGAATCATTAAATAACATCCTAGGATCAATTCTAGGTAAAGTTACACTTACCCATAGGGTTTTCCCCACTTTTCATACTTTCAGGGCTCTAAACTCACAATTCCACTATTAATCTTCATTCTTATGATTCTATAATAAAAAAGGAATCAAACGTTGTTGAGAGGGAGGAATTACTCACCTTAACGAAGGAAATTGCATATTCAAGGAGGAAAATCACCACCTAACCTTTTTAGAACGGAACTTGGAGTTTTGGAAAATAAAACTCTGAAAAACGCACTTAAGTTAGGTAATCTTCCCCGTCTCTCATCATGACTGTCCTTTCCTCGCTACGGCGGACTGCTATGACGGGAATTGGCTCGCGATGATGGGCTCAGTATTGGACATTGGACCGCTATGACATGTTCGCTATAATGGACACCGGACCACTACGACAGACATTGGACCTCTATGGTAGTGACAAAAACAGAATTTCAGAAACTCGCCCAAAACTCCCCATTTCATAACACAACTTTGATTTCTAGACATTATATATAAATCCCGACAAGGTAACCACCATAACTGAAGTTTTATGAACTCTTTTACCATCCCAAAATTCCTACGGAATCCTACACCACATCGCTATCCATAAATGGATCCCACACTATCACGTATTATCCCACGAGGCACAAATCCTCCTTAAGGCACACAATACTAGATTTTTATCAAAATTCACTCTACCCCGAGATTTTATCAACTCAGACCCTAGGGGAAACTATAGCCAGACACTTACACCTCAACCACACTATGACTACGGAATAGGTCATTACATCAGATACCAATTAAACAATCGTTCATCCCTGATCGACAACAAAAGCGACTAAGAAAAGACGAGGAGTTACTTGAATCAGTGAACATATACGGGTACTTGCTATGTATGTCTGCTTCAGTCTTCCAAGTGGCCTCATTAACAGGACGGTTCTTCTACTGTACCTTCACGGATGCAATGTCCTCTGTCCTCAATTTATGGACATCTCTATCAAAAATCACAACAGCTTCCTCTTCATAAGAGAGATTTCCATCTAACAGGACCAAATTCCAACGAATGATATAGTCATTGTCATGCCCCGAGGCTACCCCTGGACGCAACATGGTGCTTAGTGTCACGAGTGACCCCAAGCTGACCCGTGTCATGGCATATCTAAGTAAAACCAGTTTAAAGATATGTACTGTGCGGAAAACTAAAGCAATTAAATATTTGAAAGCGGGAAGAACCCAAATGAAATCTAAATATATAAGAATCTGGTTTAGTACTGACTGAATAACAATACTAAAAGTGCTGAATCTAGTCTATGTCTGAAAGACCATCTAACTGAATAGGAGTTGCTGGGACATGCCCCCAGCTAACTCTGGCAAAACTGAAAACTGAAGATAAATACTGAAATAAAGGCATGTCTATTATCCCCGAACTATTGGGGACTTACTACTGAGCTGCTGAGTACGGATCGGAGGTCAAGTTAGGCGCGATATGGATGCTGAGTGCCTGAACCTACATCATGAAATGATGTAGCACAAAAGTATGCGTCAGTACTTTGAATGTACTGAGCATGCAGGATACAAGCTGGACTGAACAATATATATATATATATATAACTGAACATAAGAATAAACATGCTGAACTGTAACTGAGAGCTAGACTGAATGCAGTGACCAAGTATAAATCATGAAATAACATGCTGATCTGAATACTGAACATGAGTACTGAATACAAGCTCAATGCACATGAATCTGACTGTGGGAGATACTACTAACCGACATACCCCAAGCTGCGCTAACTGTGGGGACACCCTGTGACCCTAGATAGAAGGGCGTTCATACCTTGCCAAGGGTAAAAAAAAGTCTGACGTGGATCCACTGCTGATGTCCATAAGGGGCAAGGAGGTGCAACCTAGTCTTACAGCTGACTCCTTCAAACCTGCGGTGGCGCCGTAGTTCTGGGACTTAGGGATTGCTACTAAGGGTCATAGCCTAAGCTGACAGCTAAGCCCTCATCCCTAGTCCGCTCGGTACTAAGTCTACTCCCAACTGAATATAAGCTAGCATGCAACTATAACACTGAATAGCTCAAAATACTGATATAATCTGGGAATGCACACAACCAAGCTGTAGGATATGATATTCAAATTCTGAAATCTGATCATCTGACTGAGTCTGCCTAACATGTATAATCTATGGAGTACTGAAAATTACAAAAAGTTAGGCTTCTAAATTCTGTACATGAACTATATTGATTCTCCAATAAACATGGACTAAGCATTATATAATTCCATAACATCTGAATAGCAAGAATTCTCTAAGGTCTATGAACCCTAGGTTTTTAGCATTTATGGAGGACTGAAGGGATTTGACTGAGTGATAGGGACCTAATGGGTGAAAATAACCTACTAGTGAAATCCCACATACCTGTATGAAGATTCTACGGTTGAACCTTTGGATTCTGAGAGGAACTTGGAGAAAACCCTTTTTGCCTTGTTCTTGAGAGAGAGCGTTCTGTTCTTGAGAGATTTGCTAAGTATGAGTGATTTAGGAGTAATGAGGGAGAAATAGAGTTAAAAACCCTTTAATCACCCCCAAAACAACTTAGAATCGGAATTAAAATAATTAGGAAAAGACCGGAATACCATTGGGAAAGTTTAAAAGAATCTGCAAAAAATCGCGCTCAGGGACTATGGCTTGGTTGACAGATCGTCCTTCTGAATGACGAACCGTCAACTGGAGCCGTGGTTCTGCCTGTGGGTTTCAGGGCCTCTGGTCCTAGGAACAACGGTTCAACAGGACGGTCCATCCTTCTGAATGACGGGCCATCATTTGACCCGTGGTTCCTGGGGATGGAATCTGGGGTCCTCTGATCCTGGGGAACCACGTGCATCAGGTCGAGCCGTGGTTCTACACCACGATCCGTGGTTTGACTTGTGGTCCCTGGGATCAGAGCTGAGAGTCTACTAGATTTTGAACTACGATTCAGGATGACGGTCCGTTCTTCTAAACGACGGTTCGTTGTCTGAACCGTGGTTCCTGAGAAAGAACAGATAGGCTACTAGTTCAGGGATTACGACTCCCAACGACGGACCGTTCTTCTGAACGACGGTCCGTTGTTGGAACCGTGACTTCTGGGAACTTAAACTTTTCTCTGAAATTTTATTTTCTACTGGTTTTCTGAGCTTAGTCTAAGCTTGGAAGTTCTGGGGTGTTACAATATCTCCCCCTTGGGATCATTCGTCCTCGAATGAAGACAAAACAAGCTGAGTTTGGAGGGAAAGAGATGCAATCCCTACCAATGGAGTACTAGAAACTGATATCTAGCTGAACTGAGTTCTATGAACATGCAAGTATGCTGAAATGCAAGGAAAACTGATGGAACAAGGTACTGGGACTGAATTACACAAGAGTGAACTGAGAGACTGAATAGGAACTATTTACCTCAAGCTGAAACTGAGTCAGAGGGAAAGAGGTGAGGGTACTTAGACATCATGGCCGCTTCTGCTTCCCAAGTAACTCCCTCTACGGACTGATTTCTCCACAAAACATTGACTGAAGTAACTTCTTTATTTCTCAACCTACGAACCTGACGGTCAAGAATCTCAACTGGAACATCCTCATAGGTGAGGCTATCCTTCATAGCCACACTTTCTAAGGGGACAATCGATGTCGGATCACCCACACACTTCTTTAACAAGGAAATGTGAAAGACTGGGTGAACAACTGCTAATTCTGCTGGCAACTCTAACTCATAAGACATATTACCAACCCTTTTCAGGATCTTGTAAGGGCCTACATACCTGGGACTGAGCTTCCCTTTCTTGCCGAATCTCATCACACCCTTCATGGGTGACACTTTTAGGAAAACCCAATCATCACTTTCGAACTCTAAGTCTCTTCTCCTAACATCTGCATAGGATTTTTGACGACTCTAAGCTGTCTTAAGCCTGTCTCTGATGAGCTGAACTTTTTACATAGCCTCATGAACCAAATTTTGTCCAATCAAGGCTCCTTCACCTACTTCAAACCAACCAACATGTGATCTATATATGCACCCATATAAAGCCTCGTATGGGGCCATCTGAATGCTGGAATGGTAGCTGTTATTGTAGTAAAACTCTATGAGAGGTAGGTGATCATCCCAACTACCCTTGAAATCTATCACGCAAGCTCTCAACATATCCTCTAATGTCTGAATGGTATGCTCTGCCTGACCATCCGTCTGCGGGTGAAATGCTGTGCTGAGCTTTACCTGAGTGCCAAGACCTTTCTGGAATGACTTCCAGAAGTGAGATGTAAGCTGATGGCCTCTATCTGAGATGATAGACAAAGGAACTCCATGCAACCTGACTATCTCACTTATGTAGAGCCTGGCATAATCTTCTGCTGAATCTATAGTCTTGACTGCTAAGAAGTGAGCTAACTTGGTAAATCTGTCCACTATTACCCAAATGGAATCGTGCTACCTGCGAGTATGGGGTAGACCCGTTATGAAATCCATGTTAACCACTTCCCACTTCCAAGAAGGAATGATAATCTCCTGAGTCACACCTCCTGGTTTCTGATGTTCTACCTTTACCTGCTGATAAGTGGAACACTTGGCCACGAAATCCGCAATGTCCCTCTTCATGCCATTCCACCAATAGACTTCCCGTAGATCACGGTACATCTTAGTGGCACCTGGATGAATGGAATATCTGGAACTATGGGCTTTCATAAGTATCTGCTTCTTTAACTTACCCACATTTGGAACACACAAGCGACCCTAGTAGCGAAGTACACCATCTTCCTCTTGGGATAAAACCTCTACTCTCTGCTGATGAACTGCACCCTTCAACTGAAGCAATATAAGGTAACTATCTTGTTTCTCCTTAACCTCTGCTGCTAGTGAAGATTCCGATCTATTCTGAACTATCACACCACCTTCTAACGTGTCCATAAGGTAAACCCCTAAGCAAGCCAACCGATGAACATCTCTAGCTAGTTCTCTCTTTTCTTCCTCAACATGAGACACACTACCCATAGACAGTCTACTGAGGGCATCAACCACTACGTTGGCCTTACCCGGGTGGTAGAGCACATTCATGTCATAATCCTTGAGGAACTCAAGCCATCTTCTCTGACGAAGGTTCAACTCTCTTTGGGTGAACACATACTGGAGGCTCTTATGGTTTGTGAACACGTCAACATGGACACTATACAAATAGTTCCTCTAAATCTTTAGGACAAACACCACCGCTGCAAGCTTGAGGTCATGAGTCAGGTAATTCTTCTCATGGACCTTAAGCTGTCTGGAGGCATAAGCTATGACCTTACCCTGCTGTATTAGGACATAGCCCAAGCTGACTCTAGATGCATCACAATAAACCACATAATCATCTGAACCCTCTGGTAGAGTCAAGACAGGAGCTATAGTCAACCTGGTCTTCAGTTCTTAAAACTCTGCTCACACTTATCTGACCATTGAAACTTGACCTTTTTCTGAGTCAACTTGGTCAATGGGGCAGCTATGGATGAAAATCCTTCAACGAATCTTCTGTAATAACCAGCTAAACCCAAGAAACTTCTGATGTCGGTCGGAGAGGTGGGTTTGGGCTAGTGCTTTACTGCCTCGATCTTCTGGGAATCAACACGAATCCCTTCTTTGGATACCACATGACCAAGGAAAGCGATCGACTGTAACCAGAATTCACACTTGCTAAACTTAGCGAATAGCTGGCAATCCTTGAGAGTTTGCAGAACAACCCTCAGATGAGTCGCATGCTCCTCTTCATTTCTAGAGTAAACGAGGATATCATCAATGAAGACGATGACAAACAAGTCCAAATACTGTTTGAACACCCTATTCATTAAGTCCATGAAAGCTGCAGGAGCATTGGTTAGTCCAAAAGACATAACAAAAAATTCGTAGTGACCATATCGAGTTCTGAAGGCTGTCTTCGGGATGTCACTATTTCTGACTCTGAGCTGATGATATCCGGATATGAGGTCTATCATAGAGAAATAACTGGCACCCTGAAGCTGGTTAAATAAGTCATCAATCCTGGGGATAGGATATTTGTTCTTGATTGTGACTTTATTCAACTGACGATAGTCTATGCACATCCTGAGAGAACCATCTTTCTTACGCACGAACAATACTGGAGCACCCCATGGAGAGATGTTGGGTCTGATGAAGCCTTTATGTAAAAGGTCTTTCAACTGATCTTTCAATTTCTTAAGCACAGTTGGAGCCATTCTGTAAGGAAGAATTGAAATAGGTTGGGTATCTGGAAGGAGATCAATTTCGAAGTCGATTTCCCTTTCTGGGGGAACTCTGGGAAGATCTTCTGGGAACACTTTTGGAAACTCACTGGCTACTGGGACTGACTCAAGAGTTGGGGTTTTAGAGTTTGAGTCCTTAACCCAAACTAGATGATAGATGTACCCTTTGGAAATCATCTTTCTAGCTTTAAGGTAGGAGATGAAACGACCTATCGGTGCTGAGCTACTACCCTTCCACTCTAGGATCGGCTCGTTAGGAAATTGAAACCGAACGATCCTAGTTCTACAATTGACTGAGGCATAACAAGAGTGTAACCAATCCATTCCTAGAATGATATCAAAGTCTACCATTTCTAATTCTACAAGATCTGCTGAGGTGACTTTCTGGGAACCTGTGACTGGGCAATTTCTGTATACCCGTCCAGCTATAACTGGGTCACTTACTGGAGTAGAGACTGAGAAGGGTTTTAGGAGAGTTTCTCTACTGACAGCAAAGTTTACTGCTATATATGGAGTTAAAAAGGAAAGTGTAGCCCCCGGGTCTAACAATGCAAAAACATCAATATTAAAGACTCGTAATGTACCCATGACCACGTTGGGAGAATATTCCTGGTCCTGATGACCCAGAAGTGCATACAACCTATTCTGGTGCTGACCGCCACCCGTACCAGATGAGGCACCCTGCTGAGTAGGGCGACATGCGGGAGCTGCTGTAGAACCAGTTTGAGTCTGAGGGCGAACATCCTTACCCTTCTGAGATGATGTGGGACAATCCCTCATCATGTAGCCTGGCTTACCACATCCTAAGAAATTTCCACTGCTTGCCATGCACTCACCTTGGTGGTTCTTACCACACTTCCTACACGTTAGATTAGTGCACCCACTAGTAACCAAACCTTGGGACTTGGAGCCAGACGCTCTACCCCGTCGGTCCTTCCTGAACTTAGGCACTGGGGCACTAGCAGAAGATGGAGCTGGTGCTGAATTTTTCTGTCGTTACGGAGAGATTTCCACCCTCTGACCTCTGCTGAAAGTGGCTATACTCATCTGTCCTATCCCTCTTAGCATTACCTCCCATTTCCTTGATCTTTTCCTCCTCAATCTGTTGAGCATAAGTAACTAACCTGGAGAAGTCCATTTCCTTCACAAGCATGGCAGTCTTGCATTCCTTGACCACATCATCGGACACACTTGACACAAACTTGCTCATGCGAGCACGTGAGTCAGCTACTATTGCTGGAGCATACTTGGATAACTGTGTGAACTTCAGAGCGTAGTCCTGTACACTCATGTCATCCTGCCTCAAGTTGATGAATTCCTGAACCTTAGCTTCCCTGAGCTCTAGTGGAAAGAATCTGTCCAGGAAAGCAGTCCTGAACATATCCCAAGTCACTGGTCTTGCATTGGTAACAGGGGATTCCTTCCACTACTGGTACCAAGTGCAGGCCACTCCCTTTAGCTAATAAGAGGCCAAGTCTTCACCCTCGACTAAAGTGACACCCATAATGTCAGTGACATTCTGGATGTCCTCAAGGAACTCTTGGGGATCCTCTTCTGACTTGGACCCATGAAACTCTGGAGGGTTCATCCGAGTGAAGTCCCGGATTCTGGCTGCAGCAGCATTGACCTGAGGTGGACCGGGTGCGGCAACTTGCTGGTTGACCTGAGCAGTCATGGCTTGAGCGAGCACTTGGAGGGAAGCCTGAATTAGAAATGCATAACCTACTCGTTTAAGGGGTCTGCTGGGGATGCTGACTGGTTTTTAGCGTTAGCTCTTCTTGGAGGTATTTTTCTGAAATGCGAAGAGCACGAGTTAGAATACAGAGAGATCAATTAGAGTTCACACTCTATAGCATGAGCTGGAAAAGAAAGAAGGGAAGTTATTCTTAATAACATCTCATAGCCCCTCCTCCATAAGTGTGGCGCGCTTCACACCCATGAAGAAGAGACGCGACTTTCAGACATCCTAGGACACTTGAACCTCTGGCTCTGATACCAAGTTTGTCATACCCCGAGGCTACCCCCTGGATGTGACACGGTGCTTAGTGTCATGAGTGACCCTAAGCTAACCCATGGCATGGCATATCTAAGTAAAACTAGTTTAACGATATGTACTGTGCGGAAAACTAAAGCAATTAAATATCTGAAAGTGGAAAGAACCCAAATGAAATCTGAATATATAAGAATCTAGTTTAGTACTGACTGAATAAAAATACTAAAAGTGCTGAATCTAGTCTATGTCTGAAAGGCCATCTAACTGAATAGGAGTTGCTGGGACATGACCCCAGCTAACTCTAGAAAAACTGAAAACTGAAGATAAATACTGAAATAAAGGCATGTCTATTGTCCCTGAACTATTGGAGACTCACCACTGAGCTGCTGAGTACGGACCGGAGGTCAAGTTAGGCGCAATCTAGATGCTGAGTACCTGAACCTACATCATGAAACAATGCAGCACAAAAGTATGCGTCATTACTTTGAATGTACTGAGCCTGCAGGATACAAGCTGGACTAACAATATATATATATATATATATATACATATATATATATATATATATATATATATAACTGAACATAAGAATAAATATGCTGAACTGTAACTGAGAGCTGTACTAAATGCAGTGACCAAGTATAAATCATGAAATAACATGCTGATCTGAATACTGAACATGAGTACTGAATACAAGGTCAATGCACATGAATCTGACTGTGGAAGATACTACTAACCGATATACCCCAAGCTGAGCTAACTGTGGGGCCACCCTGTAACCCTGGATTTAAGGGAGTTCATACCTTGCCAAGGGTACAAACGAGTCTGAAGTGGATCCACTGTTGATGTCCACAAGGTACAAGGAGGTACAACTTAGTCTGACAGCTGACTCCTTCAAACCTACGGTGGCACCGCAGTTCTGGGACTTGGGGATTTCTTCTAAGGGTCATAGCCTAAGCTGACAGCTAAGCCCTCATCCCTAGTCCACTCGGTACTAAGTCTACTCCAATTGAATATAAGCTAGCATGCAAATATAACACTGGATAACTCAAAATACTGATATAATCTGGGAATGCACACAACCAAGCTGTAGGATATGACATTCAAATTCTGAAATCTGATCATCTGACTGAGTCTGCCTAACATGTATAATCTATGGAGTACTGAAAATTACAACAAGTTAGGGTTCTGAACTTTGTACATGAACTATACTGATTCTCCAAGAAACATGGACTAAGCATTATATAATTCCATAACATCTGAATAGCAAGAATTCTCTAAGGTCTATGAACCCTAGTTTTTTAGCATTTATGGAGGACTGAAGGGATTTGACTGAGTGATAGGGACCTAATGGGTGAAAGAAACCCAATAGTGAAATCCCATATACCTGTATGAAGATTCTACGGTTGAACCTTTGGATTCTGAGAGGAACTTGGAGAAAACCCTTTTTGCCTTGTTCTTGAGGAGAGCGTTTTGTTCTTGAGAGATTTGCTAAGTATGAGTGATTTAGGAGTAATGAGGGAGAAATAGAGTTAAAAACCCTTTAATTACCCCCAGAACGACTTAGAATCGGAATTAAAATAATTGGGAAAAGACTGGAATACCCTGGGAAAGTTTAAAAGAATCTGTAAAAAATTGCTCTCAGGGACTATGGTTTGGTTGACGGACCGTCCTTCTGAATAACGGACCGTCAACTGGAGCCGTTGATCTACCTTTGGGTTTCAGGGCCTCTGGTCCTAGGAACAACGGTTCAACAGGACGGTCCGTCCTTCTGAACGACGGGCCATCGTTTAACCCGTGGTTCCTGGGGATGGAATCTGGGGTCCACTGATCCTGGGGAACCACATGCATCAGGTGGAGCCGTGGTTCTAAACCACGATCCGTGGTTTGACTCGTGGTCCCTGGGATCATAGCTGAGGGTCTACTGGATTTTGAACTACGGTTCAGGATGACGGGCCGTTCTTCTAAACGATGGTCCATTGTCTAAACCGTGGTTCCTAGAAAAGAACAGATAGGCTACTATTTCAGGGATTACGGCTCCCAACGACGGATTATTCTTCTGAATGACGGTCCATTGTTGGAACCGTGACTTCTGGGAACTTAAACTTTTTTCTAAAATTTTATTTTCTACTGATTTTCTGAGCTTGGTCTAAGCTTCGAAGTTCTGGGGTGTTACAATCATCCTCCCCGTGATACTTCTTAAGCATCAATACGGGATGAACTCCCAACAAGCTCAGAGGCAAGCCAATCTATAACCATGGCTCCATACTTATAAGAATCTCAAAAGGTCCAATGTACCTTTGACTAAGCTTATCGCATTTATCGAATCTCATAACACCCTTTATGGGTGAGATCTTGAGCAAAACTTTCTCACCTTCCATGAAATGCATTTCTCTCACCTTCATATATGCATACTATTTTTGTCAGCCTTGAGTCACTAGGAGCTTCTCTTGGATGAACTTTACCTGTTGATAATTCTGACACTTAGCCACAAAGTCAACTATGTCTTGCTTCATGCAACTCCACCAATAATGCTACCCCAAATCACGGTACATCTTGGTCACACCAGGATGTATTGAGTACTTTGAATAATGAGCCTTAGCTAAAATCATAGTAATCAAGTTATCAACACGCGGTACACAAACTCGTCCCTTGATTTTCAAAACACCTACAACCTCAATTATGGCCTCCTTGGCCCACCCTGCAAAACCTTATCACGAATTTCTCTCAACTTGGCACCCTCAAAATCTTTGGCCTTGATCCAATCAAGAAATGAGGACCTCCTCAACACATTCTAACAGTCCAGCACTCTCAAAAACTTCAAGCCTCATAAAACTATTAGCTAGAGTCTGAATCTCTTTATCTAACTATCCCGACCCGAGGCTACCCCTGAACGCAACACGGTGCTTAGTGTTACAAGTGACCTCAAGATAACCCATGGCATGGCATATCTATACAAGTTCAATATTTAAGACATGCATTGTGCGAAAGCTAAAAACAATTTAATAACTGGAATGGGGAAGAACCTAATTATCTGAATATAAGAATTAAATATAAATAGTATAGTGCTGACTGAAAGCAACACTAACAACTGCTGAAATTTAGTATATGTATGAAAACCTTCTAACTGATATGAGTTGCTAGGACATGCCCCCAGCTAACTCTAACAATACTGAAAACTGAAAGGTAAAGACTGAAAGTAAAGCATGTCTATTTTCCTCGAGCTATGAGGACTCACCAATGCAGCTGCTGAGTACGGAATGGAAGTCGAACTAGGCACAGTCTGGATGCTGAGCGCCTTTACCTACATCATAAGATGATGTAGCACAAAAGTATGCGTCAGCACTTTGAATGTATTGAGCATGCAGGATATGTGCTAAGCTGGACAATATAGCACTAAACATAGAAATGGATATAAAGGCATATAACTGAAAGCTGAACTGAATGCAATGACCAAGTATAATTCATGAATATAACATGCTAAACTGAATACTGAATACATGGTCAATGCAACATGAATTTGACTGTGGGAGGTACTATTAACCGACATACCCCAAGTTGAGCTAACTATAGGGCCAACATGTAACCCTGGATGGGAGGGTGTTCATACCTTGCCAAGGGTACGGACAAGTCTGACGTGGATCCACTACTGATGTCCTCAAGGGACAAGGATGTGCAGTTTATTCTGATAGCTGACTCCTTTAATACCTACGATGGCGCCGTAGTTCTGTGACTTGGGAACTGCTACTAAAGGTCTTAGCCTAAACTAACAGCTAAGCCTTCACCCCCTCGTCCGCTCGGTACTAAGTCTACTCCCAACTGAATATAAACAACAATGCACTGAAATAATGGATAGCTCAAAGTACTGATAATTAACTGAGAAAGCAACATACATATACTGAAAGATATGTCATTCGATTTCTGAAGCATGATTATTTGACTGAATTGCCTAGCAAATATAATTCATGAAGTACTGGATTTCATACAAGCTAGGGCTCTGAATTCTAAACATGAACTGTACTAATTCTCCTAGAAAACATGTAGTTAATACCATAGGAGCTATAGCAACTGAATTACATTGAATACCTACAATTTAAGAGCCCTAGGTCTGAACAGAACATGGAGAAACTGAAGAACTGACTGGAATATAGGGACCTAATGGATGAAAGGAATTCACTAGTGCAATCCCACATACCTGGAGAAGAAAACTATGGAGAAATCATCTGGATTTTAGGGCTGAACTTGGGGAAGACCTCTGCTTGTCCTTGAGAGAAAACTGTCGCTTCTTTTGATTCTCTTCTTTCTAAGTCTGATGATTTTAGGAGAATAGATGTTTTAGGGTAATTTTCACTAATTAACTAGGCTTAGTATAGTCAAAAAGTCATAGCTTAGGTATAAAAAAAGGTGGGAAAAGTCCGAAATACCCCAGGGAAATTTAAAAGAAAAACTGCCAAAATCGCGACTGGGTTTGACAGACTGTACTCCTGGATGACGGACCGTCAACTAAGTCGTGGTACTGCCCAGGAGTCTTGGGGGTTCTCTGATCTTAGGAACTACGACTCTACAGGAGGGACCGTACTCCTGAATGACGGTTCGTCATGTGGCTCGTGGTTCCTGGGACTTTGGTCTAGTCTGGGGATTTCAGGAGTCAAAGGATGGACCGTGGTTCTAAACTATGGTTCATCGTGTGAATCAGGGTTCCTGGTACTTGGACTGAGGGTCCCCTGATTTTCTGTTTCCATAAGTCCACAGGACGGACCATGTAATTCATGGTAGCCCAGAAGATGCAGCTCACACTTGAATTTAGAAGTCCCCGGTCTCACAACTGAGGTCTCGAAGCAACTGCCGAAATATGCCATATACTCAAAAAAAGAAGAGCAAGTGCAGTATCAATAGACAAAAATAACAGTGTACTGGTAGGATCATCTGCCAGCTTCAAAATACAAAATATGAACATAAAATCATAATATAGTATAAGAGGACAAACATGCAATAAGCCAAGTCAAATAAATATCAGTAAGACTCCCAGTCAATAACCTGACTCATCAACCATTTAAATCATACCCCATTGCTTAAGTAAACAGACTACATATAACCATGTCACAACTTGCAAGTAACCCTGACCACCCAAGGATTCTTAGGACATCATCTATGACACTTAACATGCAACCCCAATTTACATAAGAACTACCTTTGCACTTAAATACACCAATCCGTCCACTCAGGGACCAACATGTATGAATAACATCAACAACAGATAAGTCTGGTTCACTCAAAGAACCAACATACATAAATAACAAGTAAATTTGTATCAGGCATGGTACCTAAGCCAATCATGAATGAACTTGTACCAGGCGTGGTACCCAAGCCAACTAATAAAAAAATTGTACCAGGCATGATACCCGAGTCAATCAATGCAACATAGATATCACAACAATCACAACAACAATGATAGCATACAACGCTTGTAAAACCAATAAGTTTCCACAATAGCCCCATTGCATGTGCTTAACACTTAGGATATCATTTAACAGTCATTCCCTTTTCTTCCTGAACACGTATTGTATAAGTAATACTAATGATACAGTTATTATGCACACATAACACAAATTGGATTACAAGTAACCATCACATACCTCAATTCAAGCCTGAAACGCTCTACCGATACTGAGCTTTCCCTTTCATGTCAACCGCGACTTGATTGTGGTCTAAAAATAGAAATACAAATATAATTTCAATCCATGACCTCAAATATCACGGATTAAAGCCTAATCCTCAATCCTCCAGAACAAATTCATGATCATTCCACCCATCCTAGGGTATTTCCACTAATAATTCATTTGAAACTATCAATTCTATGATTATACTAGCGAATTACGGTAATGTAATCATGAATAAGCAACTTTAATTCATAAACCCAAAATTTTTATACCTTCTAATCCCTTTTACCCCAGAAATTCTATCTTAGGCCTAGCTAAATCATCCCAAAGGCTTGTAAGTAACGATTATAAGCCATAAGAATTAAAGTACTAATTTACCGGGATAAAATACTTATCTTAACGAAGAATTCTGGTGGAAAATCAATGGAGTACGCCCAAAATTGCCACAGCCCTTCCCAAAATGTTCTTGTAAAATAATAAATATTTTTGAAAAGTTTCTGCATTTACACCGATTAACTCCGCTATAGCAGCCCAATCCCTCTATAGCGGCACCGCCATAATGGAAGCCTCCAGCTATAGCAGAGTTGACCGACTCTGACTCCCGCTATAGCGGGAATTTCTCTACTATAACGGCACCGCGGTAGCGGTTCACCACACGCTATAGAGGTGTGGTGAGGCAGAAACTCAAACAATCTCTCAATTTTGTCTTTTTCACCACACACCCTCAAACCATGATGTCCCAAACTAACCGTTTTACGTCAGGTTCGATACCGGAAGTTCTACTCATCCGAATTCACTTTTGAAAAGTCCTATGGACTCCTTAATGCCTTAGCTAATATAAAATCAAGCTAATATTTATCAATTTAACCCAATCTTTCCCCGGATTTCCCTAGACCTCACTCGGCTTGGATTTTGTCCAAGACTAACCTAGCTGTCATGACACAACCCATCGTGAGTGGCACCCACCCAATCCCCGGATGAGTGAACCAATAGAGTTCCACCCTTGCCTAGACTAACAGCCTAAAATCAGCAAGCATCAAACTAAACTAGCAATGAAAATAAGATCAACTACTCAAAAACTTATCATAATTAATAATCTGCGAAAAATCCCACCTAGGAACCAAAAGTCATCGTACCAAACATCAATACCAAATCTAGAGTATGGGGGTGGAACCCCAAAAAAAAATAAGAAATAGTTTTTAAGTCCGAACAAATGGACTAAAACTCTAAGGATAATCCCAAGGTAGCTCGAATCGGCAGCTCACCCTTTGAAATCGGAAATGTCAGTGCTAAATCTGAGGTCTCGTCTAAGTTGCTGGAAGATTTCCGGTACTCACTAAAAGAAAGACAAGTGCAGTATCAGTACACCACCACTGTGTACTAGTAGGATCATTAGCCAGTATTAAAAAAAGTATATAAAGAGTACGCAAAATTCAGTAACAAGTATGGCAAACATGCAAAAAATATCACAGGCATCTCTAGACTACAGGTCTCTACCTAGCTTGTTACCGCATGAATCCATCTCTTACAGTTCTATTCCACCAACAAGAACAACCATAACCACACCTTACCGTCTAGCCCGGACCCACTCTAGAATCCCCTCTAGAAAATACCACAAGTAGTGATTTACCCGGCCTAAACCAAGACCAACTCAATAGTCATACAACAGTTCCCGGCCACTCAAGGATCCCCAATCAATAGCACTTTTCAATAACAACCCGGTCCACTCACGGAACCATTACCAAGTATTACATCCAGTAAAATAACCCGGTCCACTCACGAAACCAATATCATGTATCACATTCAGTAAAACAACCCGGTCATCTCACGGAACCAATATCAACCAATGCAATACAATAGACAATGAAATAATGCAAGATGCAATAAAGTAAACTCGTACCAGGCGTGGTACCCGTGCCAACCGAATGTTATACCCGTACCAGGCATGGTACCCGTGCTAACCGAATGTTATACCCATACCAGGTAGGGGTGGGCATTCGGATATTCAGTTCGGTTTTTAAAATTTTGGTTCGGTTTTTTTGGTTTTCGGTTATGGTGAAAGAGGTACCGAAAACCGAACCGAATTTAATTCGGTTCGGTTCGGTTTTGCTGATTTTGGTTCGGTTCGGTTTTGGTTTATAAGATTCGGTTATTTTGGTTTTGGGCCTGCTTAATGGGCTACTTTCTATTTGTAAAATAGGCTATTTTTTTATGTAAAAAAATAATTCACGTTTTTATACTTCAAAAATGAATCATTTATAAATCTAATGGGCGCTTGTTGATAGTAGCAAGTCTAGTAACAAAATAACACATCTCACATTTTTTACTTCAATGAATAGATGACAGATCTCACGATTCACGAATTGACTGAAAAATGTAAACAACAAGTAATAGCTGTTGCAAATTGCAATAATTCCTGAATGTATTTGCTATGAGATATTGAATTCAACACCATCTGAAATTGGTGTTGACTGTTGATTACTCCCTCCCTTACTATAACTAAAAGATCCAAGATGACATTAATGTTCATGTTGTTTGTGCAGCTCATTGGCAGCTTCAACCTGCCATGACTCCCATGCCTCAACAGTCAACATAATGAGCAAAAAGCTCACTTGCAGCTGTAACATTTGGCAAATGGAAACATTTCAACCTCTTCATTAAGGCAATAACCACATGGGATATAAACACATATTCACATGAACAAAATAACTCTAATAGCTAAATTGGGTACTAGAAATTGGACAAACTATACTTCCATTCACGAAATTTAGTCTATCATGGGTAACTCTTAACAGTTAACATGGCAGAAGCAGTTGCACCTAGAAATATTTTCAAAGCCAAGTTGTTGTCTGTTGGGCGTGCAAGATTATCATGCTTAATTGGAAAATATACAACCTAAAATAAGAGTTAAGCACTGCTTAGTAAGCAGTAATTGTATTGAGTAAGCAGAAAACATGTCCATAAAGTCACAAACTATACATCATTTTAGTAAGCAGTAAGCCGTTCTCCAGAAAATAAGTCCACAAACTGGTGAGTAAGCTTTAGGATTAAAAGGCATGGTTGACAACTTGAACTTGAACGGTGAACCTTTAAGATAAAATCAAAAAGTTAGAACATAACTTTCAAGATTAAAGAAAAAAATTCAAAAGAATATGACCAAACAAATAAAGTATTGAACTCACCACTACTATACTAGCAAATTGCAATCATACATCAACAATGCAAGAGTCTCTTCCACTATTTGTCATCTCTAAAAATAATTTAATCAAATATGTCATAAAACATAAATATGTATATTGTGTATTGTAAAAACTAAAAAGTAAAAACACACTAAAAATACAAAATCTTACCAAGTTCAATTTTCTCGAGATACTCCAAATTTTCTTCAACACAAATAGGAGTAGTCTCTTCTCTAAGCCAATCTTGGACACAAACAAGCAATTGCACACATTTAGGAGTCAATGAACTTCTAAATGGATCAAGAATACGACCACCCGTGCTAAAAGCACATTCCGATGCCACACTTGATATTGGAATAGCCAATACATCACGAGCCAACTCCGAAAGAACTGGAAACCTAGGAGTATTGACTCTCCACCAATTTAAAATATCAAAATCATCAAATTCAGGCTCTTGTTCTTCACTAATATATTTATCCAACTCTGATTTGGCACCTCCACTTCCAAAATCTTCCTTTTGTTTCTTCAAGTAAAGCTTTGCTCTCAAAGCCTTTGCTTTCACATTTTGAGAAAGGCTAGAACTAGTTGAATCAGATGAGTCAGATGAAGTATATCGAGCTGAAGATGATTGTTGTTTAGAACCTTTTGAATATTTACCAACATACTCTTCAAACAAAGCTTTCAAATAAACATTCACTTCGTCACATACTATTTTTCCCTTTTCCTCCCCTAATAGCTCTTCAAGTGCAAAGCTAACATACACAAACTTATTACGAGGATCCAACACAGAAGCAATAAAAAGCATTTTGTTCATCTTTTCAGGAGTACCCCAATATGTTTTGAACTTTTCTTTCATCCCCACAGCCATATTACGCAAATTAAGATCTTCACTTTCCACACACTCTTTCAAATATGCATCAAGCTCACATATATCTTCAAAATGAACATTACAAGTAACATACCGTGAACCTGAAACCTTTAAGGTGAGCTCATAAAATCTTTCAAGAAACTTTATCACATTTCTCACATTATGCCAATCATCACATTGGAGCGAACCTGCAATACTTCCATCCTCACAAACATCAGTAGAAAGGTGAGCATTAAAATTACCATCATAAAAATCAAACCTATCAAAGGCCTTCTCAAACTTTTCTGCCGCCTCCAACATCAAGTAGGTGGAGTTCCACCTAGTAGGCACATCCAATGATAACATCTTATCACATTCTATCTTTTGGACTTCACAACATTTCTTAAAGTTTCTTATTCTTGCAGGAGATGCTCTAACATACTTCACCATTTGTCTTACCCGTTTGACAGAAGGGCCAATTTCTTTCAAACCATCTTGCACAATTAAATTAAGTATGTGAGCCATACATCTCACATGGAGATGCTTGCCATTCATTATGTTAGTTCCCCACATATCTAACTGTTTAGACAATTCTGTAATTGCAACATTATTTGAAGAAGCATTATCAACAGTAACAGAGAATATATTGTCCAAGTTCCAATCAAGCAAACAGTTACTTATAGACTCTGCCAAATGCTCACCCTTATGGCTAGTGATAGGACAAAAATTCAATATTCTTTTATGCAGTACCCAATCTCTATCAATAAAGTGAGCAGTCAAACACATATAATTAATCTTTTGTATCGATGTCCATGTATCTGTGGTAAGACAAATTCTTGGTTTGACTTCTCTAAAAGACCTCTTCAAATCTTGCCTCAATTCACCATAAATATCATAACAATCCCTTGTTATTGTTCTACGGGAAGGAATGCGAAATAGAGGTTGAGCCTGATTCATAAACTTCTTAAAACCTTCCTTTTCTACAAAGCTAAAGGGAAGCTCATCCACAATTATCATCTCAACTAAAGACCTCCTAATTTTTTCTTGATCAAATTTCCAAATTGGTGCATCCTTAGATTGTAAGTTCAACTTTGTTTGAGTATCAGGCTCAGTGGTTCAAATGAGAGCTTTATATTCTCTACACCTACTTAAATGTTGTTTCAATCCTGTTGTTCCATGTCTAGATGCATTAGCAGCATACAATGTCTACACTTTGCTTTACAACATATACCATTTTCAATCACCTTAACAAAATGATTCCAAACAATAGATCTAGGTTGCATTTCTTTTCTTTTCCTTGTAGTCTCAGTGTCAACTGAATTTTCACTACTATTAGGTAAGGTACCAGTTGAACCAGCCTCACTAACTCGACTTTGATCAGCCATCTATGTGAAATCAGAAAGAAAAATCAGAATGTAATCAACTAATATACACTAGACAACCTTAAGCCCTTAACAGTCAACCAAAGTGTAATTCATGTGAAATCAAGCTTTCAAAAAGATATAAATGAACTGGACAAGTAGAGAATTTCAACTTTTTTCCAACTTCAACCAAATATTCTCCAACCCCTTACCAAATAGGTTGCTTTTTTATTATAGAAAATTAAGGTTCTAAATCTCACACCAAATAAGTTTAATTTGTCACTAATATCACCTTTTTCCAATATCATCAAAGAAAACTAGCAAAGGAAAGAAGAAGAAGAAAAGAAGAAGAAGAGAAACCAAAGAAATTAAAAAAATAAAGGGTCGTCGGCGTACCTGAAGCTGAAAGTGTCGCCTGTGTCGGCAGTCGGCACCTGAGGGCTGAGACTGAGAGACGCTGGACGTCGCCATCGCCACACGCTGGTCGCCGTCGCCGCACACTGGTCGCCCGTCGCCGCACGCTGGTCGCCGCACGCTAGAGAGATGAATTGACTAGAGAGAGACAGAGAGTGGACTGCCGAGTGCCGACTGAGGGAATAGGAACTAGGGATTACCGGATTAGGACTTTAGGATTAGGATTTAGGACTTAGGAGTGTGGACTTGGGCTTGGGCGGTGGGCTTAAAATTATTTTGATTTTTCGGAGTGGACTGTGTGCTCACCCACCCTTATAAATATTTCGGTTTTTCGGTTAAACCGAAAAACCGGTATCCTAAAACCGAAAACCGAACCGAATACCAAATTGTTTAAAAAAAATAGAACCGACACCGAACCGAAAAACCGAAAAACCGAAACCGAAAAACCGAATTAGTTCGGTTCGGTTCGGTTTTTCAGTTTTTCGGTATTTATGCCCACCCCTAATACCAGGCATGGTACCCGTGCGAACCATGCGGTATACCCATACCAGGCGTGGTACCAATGTCAACCAAATGTCAACAACAACAGTCAATAGATGAATGCACACCTCTTGTAAAGCCAAAAAGTAAAACCATTCAAACATAGACTGTAAACCGAACATAGACATTCCACATAATTCCCCTACGAAATGTAATGCACAAATTACTTAGATAATGAGTACAAAGAATATACACATTCACAGAAATACGAAGCCATCACCTACCTCAAAATGTTCCAAGCTCTATTCAACCCGAGCTTTCCCGTGTTTCGGATTCCTCTCGCTTTCTTGGTTTAAAAATAACACAAAATACATTCAATTAACATACATGCCTGTACATTACCTAGATTATACCAAATCCCCAAACCCCTAGCCACCCATGATCATTCCACCCTTTTTGGGCTTTCCACCATTAATTCTCCTAGTCTTATCATTTTTTTACGGACAAAATAGGAAATTAAACAGCCTATGATCATTTTAACGTACTTAAATCAACACCCAAGAACATACATGTTTGGAACCCCCCTTCTTCCCTGAATTCCATCATCCCTAGGTCATTCCAACCTTCCCCTAATTTCCCTCCTAGCAATTCTACCGCATAGAAAATGTATTACAAAGTGTGGGGAACGAAAACCTTACCTTAGGAACGATTTTTGGCGGAGGAATGAAGAAAATTGCTTGAAATTCGCCCAGCCCTTCTCCCAAAACAACTTGTGAAAATCTGATATTTTGAGAGCAGTTTTTGCATTAAAAACCCATCGACCCGCTATAACGGTCCCCGCTCTGCTATAGCGGTCTTAAGTGAGTTGACCGCCCCTTGACCGCCGCTATAGCGGTAATTTCTATCGCTATAGCGGTGGCCGCTATCGCGCGTGATAGCGCTCATCACGGGCAGAAAGCCAGTAAATTTGCCAGTTTTGGCCATTTCACAGCACACTTTTTTCCCTCGACGTCTCGAAATAACCCCTTTACGTCAAACGCGTTTTTGGGAGTTCTACTTACCCAATTATGATTCCGAAAAGTCTCCCAGACTCTGTTATATCTTGGATACGTGGAAAACTAGATCAATCCAAGACACCTAAACCCATTTTTACCTGGATTTCCCTAGACTCTACCTCGCTCCAAAACCGGCCGAGGCTAGCCTAGCCCAGAATTTCAAACTCCCAAACCCAAAGTTTTCTAACTGTAAAACTTGGCACGATTGGTCTACCCATAATGACGGACCCAGTTGTTACAGCAGATACTAATTTACCCATCGTTCATCCCCGAACGATCAAGCCCAAAATTATGGAACTAAAAGGAAGGAAGTGTAGTACCTGAATTCTCAAATAGTTGAGGGTACTTATCCCGCATGTCCTTCTCGGTTTCCCAAGTGGCTTCCTCAACCGAATTATGCTTCCACTGAACCTTTACCATGTTAATCACCTTTTTCCTCAACCTCCGGATATCCCGAGCAAGAATCACAACCGGTTCCTCCTCATAACGAAGATCTTTATCAAAAAGTACTTCATTCCACTTGATGATGTAGTCCCTATCCCCATGGTATCGCTTGAGCATTGATACATGGAATACTGGATGGACGCCTAACAAACTAGGTGGAAGTGCTAACTTGTAAGCCACTGGCCCCATAATCTCAAGGCCCTCAAACGGATCGATAAACCGAGGGCTAAGCTTGCCCTTCTTACCAAACCGCATAAACCCTTTCATTGGTGATACTTTTAGCAATACTTGTTCACCAACCTGAAAGTCTATGTCCCGGACCGTACGATCTGCATACTCCTTCTGCCTGCTTTGAGCAGCCAACAACTTGGTCTGTATGCCCCTTACTTTTTCCTGCGCTTCCTTCACTAAGTCTACGCCCAGAGGCTTCACATCACCTTCCTCAAACCACCCAACTGGTGATCTGCTGTTTCTCCCATACAGGGCCTCGAACGGTGCCATATCAATACTGGAGTGGTAGATGTTGTTGTATGAGAATTTGCACCACGGTAGAAACTGGTCCCAATGACCACCGAAGTCCATTACACATGCTCAGCATGTCCTCCAATACTTGAATCGTCCTCTCCGACTGACCATCAGTCTGAGTATGGAAGGCTGTGCTAAAGGTGAGTTGTGTACCCAACTCTTCATGTAACTTGCCCTCAGAACTTAGAAGTAAACAGCGTACCCCTGTCTGAAATGATGGACAGTGGTACCCCATGCAATCTTACAATCTCCTTCACGTAGATCTTGGACAACTGCTGCGAATTGTAATCTACCCTGACCGGAATGAAATGAGCGAACTTGGTCAGCCTTTCAACAATGACCCAAATTGAGTCATACCTCCCCAACGTCTTGGGAAGACCCACCACGAAATCTATGATTATCCTCTCCCACTTCCACTCTGGAATTGGTATCCTCTGAAGTAGTCCTGCAGGTCTCTGATGTTCATATTTTACCTGCTGGCAATTCTTACACTTGGACACAAAATCAACTATGTCCCTTTTCATCCCAGGCCACCAGTAACGCTGCCTCAAGTTCATGTACATTTTGGTTACACCCGGATGGATCGAGTACCGCAAACCATAAGCTTCTGTCAGAATTTTCAGAATCATATCATCAACCCGTGGAATACAAATCCTCTTCCTGAAATGCAATACACCACCAGAGTCTAACATGACATCTCTGGACTCCCCGGATATCACTTTACTTCCCAACTTGCCTAGTTTCGGATCTTGAAACTGTTTTGCCTTTATTTCCTCTATGAAGGTGGCCTTGACCTCAATGCTGGCCAACAACCCGCCTTGGTCTGAGACACCCAAGTGCATGAACTTGGCCTCCAGAGCCTGAATTTCCTTAGCTAGTGGTCATTTGGACACTCCCAAACAAGCCAAGCTACCCATGCTAATAGTTTTCCGGCTCAATGTGTCTGCTACCACATTAGCCTTACCTGGATGATACTGAATGGTCACATCATAATCTTTCAATAACTCCACCCACCTATCTGCCTCAGATTCAAATCCTTCTGAGTGAAAATGTGCTACAAACTGCGATGATCTGTGAATACTTCACACTTGACACCATAAAGGTAGTGTCTCCAGATTTTCAAGGCAAAAACCACCGCTGCCAACTCTAAATCGTGAGTCGGGTAATACCTCTCATGCACCTTAAACTGCCTGGATGCATAGGCTATCACATTCCTATCCTGCATCAACACAGCACCCAACCCAGAATGTGAAGCATCACAGTAAACAATAAAGTCTTTACCTTCAACTGGCACAATATAAGAGTTGTGGTCAAAAGTGTCTTGACCTTTTGGAAGCTCTCCTCGCACTTGTGGGACCACACAAATGGTACCTCCTTCTGTGTCAACCTGGTCAGGTGAGTAGCAATAGAAGCAAAGTTCTTTACAAACCTCCGGTAGTACCCCGCGAGCCCAACAAAAATTCTCACCTCTGTCACAGAGCTAGGCCGGACCCAACTCTTAATTGCCTCAATTTTCTGGGGATCCACCATCACCTCCTTTTCTGACACCACATGCCCCAAAAATGCCACATAAGTCAACCAAAACTCACACTTAGTGAATTTTGCATAAAGCTTTTGGTGCATCAAGATGTCCAGCACAATGCGAAGATGATTAGCATGCTCCTCCCTACTCTTAGAGTAGATCAAAATATCGCCAATGAACACGATAACAAAAGAATCCAAGTAGGACTTAAACACCCTATTCATCAAACTCATGAATGATGTCGGCGCATTGGTAAAACCAAACGACATTACTAGAAACTCGTAATGTCCATACCGAGTCCGAAAAGCAGTTTTCAAAATATCCGCAAGCCTAATTTTCAACTGATGGTACCCCGACCTCAAGTCAATTTTTGAAAACACCGATGCACCCTGAAGCTGGTCAAACAAATAATCTATCCGGGGTAAAGGATACTTATTCCGGATGGTCACCTTGTTCAACTGTCTGTAGTCTATGCACATCCGCATACTACCATCCTTATTTTTCACAAAAAAAAATGGAGCCCCCCAAGGTGAAGCAATGGGACATATAAATCCTTTATCTAGGAGTTCCTGCAGCTAAGTCTTAAGTTCCCTTTACTCTGGGGGAGCCATTCTATACGGAGGAATAGAGATGGGACGAGTGCCTGGCTCCAAATCGATACAAAAATCTATATCCCTATCCAGAGGCATACCAGGCAAATCCGCTGGAAACACCTCTACAAATTCGGACACCACCGGAACTGACTCAATAGAAGGGGACTCCACACTATCATCCCGAGGATGAGCCAAGAAGGTTAGACACCCCCTTCCCACTAGCTTCCTATCCCGAACAAACGATATTATCTTAACTGGCTTAGGCCTGTATACACCTTCCCACTCTAGTCTATCCTTACCCGAAATTTCTAGAGTCACAGTTTTGGTGTTACAGTTTAACACAGCATGATACGGAGACAGCCAGGTCATACCCAAGATAATATCAAAATCAGCCATATCCAGAATTACTAAATCTACCCAAGTACGTAACCTCACAAATACCACAGAACAATCATGATACACATGAGTCACAATCACCGACTCTCCAACCAGGGTAGATACATGGATAGGGGAATCAACGATGTCGCAATTCAAATTCAGACCTAATGCAAAACTAACAGACACATAAAAAATATGTAGATCCTGGGTCAAATAATATTGAGGCCATTTTATCACAGACAAGAATAGTACTTGTGATCACCGCGTCTGAGGCTTCCGTCTCAGTCCTTCCTGGAAAAGCATAGCAATGTGCCCGATCATCAATCCAGGTCACTTCTCGGGCCGGCTGCGCCGCACCCCTGCCTGCGCCGCCGTTCCCTCGGTCCCCCTGGCCTCCCTGGAAATTTCCTCGCCCACCCTGTGGACGATCCCTAGCATTACCACCTCTGCCTGACAGAACCACTGCTCTAGTCTGTTGCTGACCCTGATTACCTGTCTGCCTATGTGGACACTCCCTCTTAAAGTGTCCCAACTCACCACAATGGAAGCAACCACGGTCCAAAGTAGGCCTGCTAGCTGATGTATAAGATGCCCCCTGGCATCTAGGAGCTGAAGACTGAGCTCCCTGACGACCACCTGTAGTAGCTGGCAGAGCTGACTGAATAAGATGGGCCTAGTAAGCCTGATGATGCTGGCCCCTGGAGTATGAACCACCAAAATTTCCCTCATTCCGGGGACTTTTGGCTAAAGCCTTATCCTGCCCCGCTTGCCTAACTCCCTCAATCTTCTTCACATAGTCCACCACATCATTAAAACCCTTCCCTGAAGAAGTCATATGCATCGACTGTACCTGCAGTTCACTATTCAGATCCTTGATGAATAATCGGACCCGTTCCTCCTCGGAACCCAACATCCGCGTAGCAAAATGAGACAACGCATGAAACATAGCCTCATAAGCTGAGACCGACATGCCATCCTTCTCCAAGTTCAGAAACTCATCCTTCTTCTGGTCCCTCAAAGTACGGGGAACGTACTTCTCTAGAAACAATGCATGGAACTGCTCCCCAGTCAGTGGAGGTAGGATAGATGACCGACACTCAACATGAGACCTCCACCACTACTTGGCATCACCCTGCAGCTGAAAAGTGACAAACTCCACCCCATGCTGACGTACAATACCCAACTTGTGCAACCTCTCATGGCAGTCCAGGATGAACTCATAGGCATCCTCCTTATTTGTACCCTGAAACATCGAGGGTTTTAGCTTAAGGAACTTAGTCAGCATATCATGCTCATCACCTGTCATCACTGGGCCTAGCATTGTCCTGAGGAGATCATTTGTGCCCGAAGCTGCATCCATACTTGGCGTTGTAGTAACTGTTGCCTGAGTATCCAAGGCCTGATTTGCATAAGCTGTGGGTATGGATCCAGCACCAACCAACCCACTCAGAATATCCCACGCATGCCTGAAAGCTTCCGATGTCATCGCGGGAAGGTCTGCAACCCCAACCGGTGCCGCCTCCTTTTGAGCTCTTCCATCCTCTACCACTACTTCTTCTACATCCTCAGCCACATGATCCTGAGGTGGGGGAGGGGTTACCTCATGTGCAGCAGCAGCAGCTCGAGCTCCACCCCTGGTGGGTGTGGCTCCAGCTCCTCCCCTGCCCCTTCCTCTACCTCTGCCGCGAATAGCCGGGCCCGCTGCTGGGACCGCTGGCCTTGCTCCATTATTCCTTGTAGTAACCATCTGCGGACAAAATAGTGAATGAGGTTAGATACCAATTCATATCACCAGATACCAATTGGAATCCAGTTATAGCACGAAGGAAAAGAAGAAGAGAGAGTTTTTTCCTAAAGCCTTGTAGCTTCTCAAAGAAAAGTACGGACGTCTCCGCACTGTTCCGCAAGACTCTACTAGACCTGTTTGGTACAACAAGATCAACGAACCTAGGCTCTGATACCATCTTTGTCACGATCCAACCCGTCGTGAGTGGCACTCACCCAACCCCCAGATGAGCGAACCAATAGAGTTCCACCCTTGCCTAGACTAACAGCCTAAAACCAGCAAGCATCAAAGTAAATTAGCAATGAAAATAGGATCAACTACTCAAAAACTTATCATAATTAATAATCTGCGGAAAATCTCACCTAGGAATCGAAATTCATCGTACCAAACATCAATACCAAATCTAGAGTATGGGGGTGCAACCCCAAAAAAAAATAAGAAATAGTTTTTAAGTCTGAACAAATGGACTAAAACTCTAATGATAATCCCAAGGTAGCTCGAATCGGCAGCTCACCCTTGAAGATCGGAAACGTCGGTGCTAAATCTGAGGTATCGTCTCAGCTGCTGAAAGATTTCATGTATTCACCAAAAGAAAGACAAGTGCAGTATCAGTACACCACCACTGTGTACTGGTAGGATCATCAGCCAGTATTCAATAAAACAGTATATAAAGAGTACGCAAAATCCAGTAAAAAGTATGGCAAACACGCAACAAATATCACAGGCATCTCTAGACTACAGGTCTCTACCTAGCTTGTTACCGCATGAATCCATCTCTTACAGTTCAATTCCACCAACAAGAACAAACATAACCACACCTTACCGTCTAGCCCGGACCGACCCTGGAATCCCTTCTAGACAATACCACAAGTAGTGATTTTCCCGGCCTAAACCAAGACTTACTCAACAGTCATACAACAGTTCCCGGCCACTCAAGGACCCCCAATCAATAGCACTTTTCAATAACAACCCGGTCCACTCACGGAACCATTATCAAGTATTACATCCAGTAAAACAATCCGGTCCACTCACAGAACCAATATCATGTATCACATTCAGTAAAATAACCCGGTCCTCTCACGGAACCAATATCAACCAATGCAATACAATAGTCAATGAAACAATGCAAGATGGAATAAAGTAAACCCGTACCAGGCGTGGTACTCGTGCCAACAGAATGTTATACCCGTACCAGGCGTGGTACCCGTGCCAACCATGCGTTATACCCGTACCAGCCGTGGTACCCGAGCCAACTGAATGTCAACAACAACAATCAATAGATGAATGCACACCCCTTGTAAAGCCAACAAGTAAAACGATTCAAACATAGACTGTAAACCGAACTTAGACATTCCACATAATTCCCCTAAGCATTGTAATGCACATAATTACTTAGACAACGAGTACAAAGAATATACATATTCATAGAAATACGAAGCCATCATTTCAAGCTCTATTCAACTCGAGTTTTCCTGTGTTCCAGATTTCTCTCGGGTTCTTGGTCTAAAACTAACACATAATACATACAATTAACATACAAGCCTGTACTTTACCCGGATTATACCAAATCCCCAAACCCCAGGCCACCCATGATTATTCCACCCTTTTTCCCGGGCTTTCCACCATTAATTCTCCTAGTCTTATCATTTTTTACGGACAAAACAGGAAATTAAACAGCCTATGATCATTTTAACGTACTTAAATCAACACTCGAGAACATACATATTTGGAACCCCCCTTCTTCCCCGAATTCCATCATCCCTAGGTCATTCCAACCTTCCCCCAATTTCCCTCCTAGCAATTCTACCGCATAGGAAATGTATTACAAAGTGTGGGGAACGAAAACCTTACCTTAGGAACGATTTTTGGCGAAGGAATGAAGAAAATCTCCTGAAATTCGCCCAACCCCTCTCCCAAAACAACTTGTGAAAATCTGATGTTTTGAGAGCAGTTTTTGCATTAAAAACCCATCGGCCCTCTATAGAGGTCCCCGCTCCGCTATAGCGGTCATCTGTCGCTATAGCGATCTTAAGTGAGTTGATTGCCCCTTGGCCGCCGCTATAGCGGTGGCCGCTATCGCTCATGACAGCGCTCGTCACGGGCAAAAAGTCCATAAATTTGTCAGTTTTGGCCATTTCACAACACACTTGTTTCCCCCGATGTCCCGAAATAACCCTTTCACGTCAAACGCGATTTTGGGAGTTCTACTTACCCAATTGTGATTCCGAAAAGTCCCCCGGGCTCCGTTATATCTTGGCTACGTGAAAAACTAGCTCAATCCAAGACACCTAAACTCATTTTTACCCGGATTTCCCTAGACTCTACCTCGCTCCAAAATCGGCCGAGGCTAGCCTAGCCCAGAATTTCAAACTCCTAAACCCGGAGTTTTCTAACTCTAAAACTTGGCACGATTGCTCTACCCGTAATGACGGACCCGGTTGTTACACTAGCCTAAACTTTCCAACTTTCAATTTTGAATTTTTTTTAACCCCAATCTTGTATGATTAGCTCACCCATAATGACAGGAAGGATCGTTACATTAAATTATTGAAAAAATAATTTAACTAAAACTGTTCTCTTATGATCCTTTATTAAAAATAACAAAAATCAAATTCAAATTTTGGCAAATAATTTAACCCATCCACATGAGGACGGTAAAAACTAACCTCATGTGGACGGATTCAATTTCTAGTCTAAAAATAATCGATCAATGTTTTTTTATCAATTTTGGCCAGTATATCAGGATTACCGACCTCAAATGATCAATTTCTTGTCGTCGATAATTCTATTTTTTTAATGCGACAACCATTGTTTTGACAACTTTAGTGGAATCGCTCCCCACCCTAGGCCTATTGAGATCTTTCCTTGTGCAGGTAAATTTGGTGTTACTCACCTCCCTAGAATATGCTCTGATCATGCCCCATTTTAATTAAATATATTTCTGATAATGCTAATTATATTAAATATTTCAGGTTTCTCAACATATGGATTGAGCATGAGGAGTATTTGTTTGTGATTCAAGAGGCATGGACTCCCAAAAGGCAACCCTTTACAAATCCTACATCAAAAATTTAAGAGAACTATTAAAACTCTAAAAGTGTGTTTGGTATGGCGAAAAATATTTTCTGAAAAATAATTTTCAATTTTCTTGTGTTTGGTTGGTCAAAATATTTGAAAAATATTTTTTTTAGGAAAACATTCTCCTCCAAAATAAGGAAAATGACTTTTCTAATGAAAGTAGGGCAAACAAGTCCTCACCTTCATAACACCCCAATCCCACCCACTCCACCCTCCTACTCCCACCCCTACCTCCATCCCCACCTCTACCCCACACAATTTTTTAAAAATATATTTTTTATTTCATCCCACCTCCCACCCACCCTACATCAATTTTTTTAATTTTTTTCAATTCTTTCTTTAAAAAATTAAATTAAATTTATTTTTAAAAAGTCATTTTTTTTTATATCTCACCTCACCCATCCACCCACCTCACTTTAATCCCCACCACCACTACCATCTCCAACCACCCAAACTCAATTTTTTTTATTATATTTTTTTAAAAAATATATTTTTTTCTTAAAAATAATAATTTTTTTGTACCCCAGCCCCCACCCATCCCACTCAACCCTCACCCTACGCCCCCAGCCCCTCCCACCACCCCACTCTACCCCCAGCCCTCCCTCCACCCACCCAAAATTCAATTTTTAAATTTATTTTTAAAAAATTACTTTTTTTAAAAAAATAAAATATTTTTGATACCCCAACCCTCATCCTACCCCCACCCCGACCCCACCCTACCACCTCCACCCCACCCAAAATTCAATTTTTTTTTTTTAAAATAAATATTTTTAAAAAAAAATAATATTTTTGATACTCCACCCCTCTCTCCCACCACCCCAGCCCCCACTCCCCACTCCCACCCCCGCCCCACTCAAAACTCAATTTTTTATTTTTTTTTTAAATTACTTATTTTTTTAAAAAAGTAATATTTTTGGTCCCCCAACCCCACCACCCCTTCCCCCAAAAAACAAAATTCCCACCCACCCCTTCCCCCCCCCCCCCCCCCCCAAAAAAAAAATTAATGTTTAAATTTTTTTTAAAAAAAGTAATATTTTTTTAGTTACCCCCCCCCCCCCCCCAAACACCACACTCCAACCCCCGACCTACCTCCTAGAAAATATTTTCTATTCTCTAATCAAAAATAAAAAATTGTCTGATCGAGAAGTGCTTTTGGAGATTTCTACGAAGAAACTAAAAGACTAGTAGCTCCTTAGATCTGCAGTTCTTGAGTTCTTCTAAGTTCTTTTGTTTAACCGGTTTTTAACCCTCTCAAAATCATTTCAATTCGCTCATTTGTCACCATTAATACCAACAATATCATATGTGGTTGAAAATTTAAAGAGAAAATATGCTAAAAAGTTAAATTAATTCCATGAAAGCAAATACTTACCATATCGAGTATTTACACAAAATTAATTAAACTCATAATGTGATTAAGTTATTTAATGAAGTGAAAATGTGCATTAATTAATCATGATTAAGTAATAAAAATGTATGTGAAAAAAATACATATCTTCATTTATTGATTTGATTGATATAAACGCCTGATACATATAAAATTTTATTTTTCATGAATTGCTGCAAAAAATGAAAAAAAAACATTTGATCTCAAAATCAATGACATCAATGAAAAAGATTATCTTAGTTTAAATAGACCAATTCTGCTTGAGGAGAAGCTTAATGAAGAAAGAAGTTTATTGTTAGAAAAAAAATGTATTTAATTAATTAGACTGTACTCTATAGTTTCAAGGAATTTCCATATGGGCTGATCAATCGCATTACAATTATATTATCTCTTCTATCTTCCAAATAAAGAAAGGTTAAAAAGGATTTATGAACTTTAAAGAATGGTGGCTAATAATAGATATATTATTGCAATTTATGAAGCAGTGATCGATCACATTCGTTTTAAAATAACTCATTTGAATTTATTTCTTGACCTGTACCTCTATTTCTTTATACTCTAGCTCTTTTAATTGTCGAATTTTTCTATTAAGAAACCTAAAACTTTCCAGAACAATGGTTTGTGAAAATGAAAATTATCGTAAGTTTTACGTATACATTAATGTAATTATTATGAGGAGGATACAGCTTGGTGGTACGAATTAAAATTAGAGGATATACCCAGAGTTGATTTCTTAGATGCTCAATACTCAACTAATTGTTTTTTGTTTTGTAACAATACTCCATTAATTGCTATTATATCATAAAAATATCTTTCTTAGTACTCCTATTGCTTACAATTTTCTTTTACAAAAAAAACGTTACTTTATGATATAGAAATGGTAGTAAATGATCATCTGAGAAATTAACTCAATATACCCGTAGAAACTTTTAATTACAAAATATTTTAGAGAGAATTATCTAGACTTGGACTCTATCCTAACACGATATCCATATCTAGACTCAACTTTAATGATTTTTGTACAGTGATAACGTATGATATTTTATATCATCCGATTCGGTAGATCTATAAAAATATACACTTTCTATTAGCCTGTATAGCTTGAAATTTGAATCCATATACATTTAAAAAAGAATAAAGCATAGGCACTTCTATTTGTGTTAGAATTTTCTAGAAGGTAACTATCTAAAATTGAACTTCTGATTGCTAGCTTAACAAATAAAGCAAATTAAAGAATTCTACGACCCACTTTAATATGGTCAGAATTTTATTAACTATATCATAATTCCCCAAATAATTTGATTTACGTGAAAAGGTGGCAAGTGTAATATAACAATCCTCTGTTTCACTGTAGGGATATATAGAACTTTTGGTCTTTTGCTTATCGGTAGATTATAATTTTAGTCCTTGTGATATATGACTAAAATATTTTATATTCAATTCGTTAAAATTTGTGTTTTTATATACGCATATAGGAATATTTCATATCTAGTGTGTAGACTATTTAGAACTATATTACCCTCAAGCATGATGTAACAAAACAAATTCAATGTAACATGCATGGCAGTTAAATGATGTGTAATAGGAGTAGTAAGCAATTTGTTAAATTTGCAAAAAATCACAAATACAAGGTTCAAAAGTGTAAATTTCAATTAACTGAAAGAATAAATTTTAACTTGTCTATTAACAATGATTTTATTCTTCTCGAAATTAGAATGAAAATTTAAAAAAATGATATATAATTTTATCCCAAATGGATATGTGAAATCGAAGAATTTAGCAAATTTCAATTTCTCTCCAAAATATTCTTTCAATGTCGTTATAGATGATTTGACATATCCTTAATTATAAGGCCATTTGAAGCATCTATAGACTATCAATATCAATATAGGATAGAACATCTTTCTCAACTAGCATAATATTATCAGCTATATATGAATTTCAGACTTAATCCGATAACTAACAAAATTCTATGATAATTCACTTTTGAGGTTTAGATACTATATTTATCCATCGCTAATTTCTATATTTTCACTAGTGGTCTGTGGAAGGGAAGACAAATTAAAGGAACTCTTGCTTGTGCATGCAGTTCAGAAATATCACAGTTAAAGGCAGTTCCCTCTGATCATTTTGTTCCCTACCCTATTAATTAATCTCCTCATTTCTACTGCATGCTAATCTCAACATATGTTTTTTTGTTCTTTTTAGAGACCCTATAGCTAAGTCAATCAAAAAAAAAAAAAAAACTGCAAAATATCAAAGCTAGAAATTAAACCTCCAAATCTTTGCACGTACATTATGCAGTAGATGTAGCCTGTATGCATGCAGGTTAAAAAAGAAGGGGAGAGGAGGGGGGGGGGGGGGGGATGAAACCTAATGGGATACACAGACTTTCCATATTTGTAGTTCTCAAAGTTGAAAGAACTAATGATCCATAAGAACTATTTCACTACTTTCTTGCAGTGTTGGAGGTAGGATTTTCGTTAAAAGGATTCAACATATAAAGAAGTAAATATATGAAAGAGTCAAAGATATATATATATATATTACTCCTTTCATTTTAATTTGTTTGTCTTACTTTTCATTTTAGTCCGTTTAAAAAAAATGTTTCTTTCCTTTTTTGACAACTTTTTAATTTCTAGTTTTTACATGGCATATTTAAGACCACAAGATTAATTAAAAGGTATTTTGGTAGATTTTTACATATCTTTAGTTTAATACCACATGATTCAAAAGTTTTCCTTATTTTTTTAAACAAATAAAAATGGACAAAGTATAATTTTTCAACGAGGAAAGTTTAGATGAACCCCTCCTGATACTCTAATTCCAACCATGCTTTCTGCAGTGTCGTGAGTGTTGTCAACTGATTTGCTCATACAGTTAACTTTAGAATTCAAGTTACATGCCTTCGGTGTGAAAAAAAATTACATAATCAGGTTTTTATGAGATTATTATTCCGGTAAATCTCTATAATAAGTAGTAATTACAAGAAAATAGAATTATAGAGTAATTTTTTTTCATATCTTCCCCATCGTACTAAGGAACAGTTGAAGGTGCAACCTAATAATTGTAACATTGATCGTTTATATAACTTAGCTTGCGTTTTAGACATGTTATATGAAATCATGATTCCAAATCAACGTTTAGATATGCAATTTGGGATTATGATTTGAAAGCTCAACTTCATACAACTTTCAACTTCATACTATTCTTTCCGATAAATATATAACCATATACATACATATGACGGTTTGATTTAATTCTTTTATTTATAAATCAAACTAACTACATCAATTTTTTAAATTTATAAACTCAATCAAATCAATAAAAGTTGGTTTTCCTTATCTTGGTTTTTCAGTTTAGTTCTTTTTTCGGATTTTTTGAGTAAGATTTCCACAACACAAAATATGTCATTAATGCTTCTAAATATTTCTTAGGTCATAGAAGATACAACAGTTATATTATATTTGTAAAGAAAATAACACAATGTGAGATGAGACATGACATTATGTTAAAATATAGTGTCGCCAACAATAAAGATAATAAAAACATATAAATAAGTACGGTTCATATATAAGAGATAATGAAAATAACCATAGTCCAATTTGGTTTTATTTGAATTACTACATATCTGTGAGCTATAATTCTATAACAAGCTTATTAGATCATTCAAAATTATGAATCCAAACCTAACACAATATGTTTTGAAATTGAAACTATAAAAAGAAAATTAAGAAATACTCACTAGTTGCATTATAAAATATTTTTGAAGTATAGAATATTTATAAAAATTGAGCATTATATATATAAAACAGAGGTTTATTGAATTATTTTTTTTGGGTGAGGAACAATAATGTGAAGCTGATTTAGGTAGCTAGCTGACAATATAATTTTAGTTAAACTTATTTCGTGTACTTTGGGTGTTCCATGTTAATGACACAAATCTCTTGTCAGGTTAAAATATTGTTTCTTAAAATCGGCATATCAATTTATTTCCGTAACATAAAAAACAACGATCAGTTCATGGTCCACGAGGGTGAATTTTTAATTATTTTGTGTTTAATTAAAGCGACCAAAACTTAAAATCCCTAATATAGCCCCCATGGTCTAGCCTAGAGGCACCCGTGTTCTTTATAATTGTGTTGAGTGAGAGGGGTTGACTTCCTACTCTGTTTTTCATTTATTAAAGCTCATATTACATACTTTCCTCGAATTACTTTACTTTGTCACATTTTTTATTTACATGCTTCTTAAAAAAAATATTAACTAAAAGATAATTTAGTTAAATTGTTCTCATTTAGTACTCCTCTCAACTTAATAGTTCTTTCTTTTGCATTATATTAATATCTCTCCATATTTATGACTAAGGGTAAAGGTGAAAACTAATAACTAATTGTACCTTGATTTTTTAAAATGATAATTATTTTGGACCATCTATTTTTAGAAAGGACGACAAGTAAAGTGATGGAAGGAGTATATGTAAAAGAATTAACTTGTATATACACTAATATTATAGATAAAAAAAAATATATAATTAAAGTATTTTAACCTATTATAACAAAATTGTTATAATTATAAGTTATCAATTGAACTACTAGATATAAATAGTTGTTTTTTTTGGTTTAAACTAGCTATAAATAGTTAGTCTACTTGTTATTATAGGTAAACTTAATCTAATTATAAAAATAATGGGCGTTATCCATGCACATAAATTAAACTTCTAATAAATTTTGATTTACATTTTATGCATCAATAATGTAAGAAATATTTATAGAATCAAGATTTCTAATAAGGTAAATTCAGCTACAATTTTATGATAATTAATATAGTAAAAATAACATATTATAATAAGTTAAACTATAAATACTTGGGTAAATATAAATTTTCATTATCATCCATGCATATAACTTTTTTTCACCAATCCTTTTGTTTTTGTATTAGTACTCCATCTATCCCATATTAGTTGGTTACTATACTAAAAATAGTTATTTCATATTAGTTGACCATCTTACTAAATCAAGAAAGTATTAATTAAATTTTTCTCATATTACCTTTGCAACTAATTCTTTTTGAAAGTGTTTGTTTGTAAAGTTTCAAAGAAATTTTTTAAAGGATGAATTAGCAAGATTATTTTTTATTTATGATTTTTTAATATGTATATAAAAAAAAATGATCAACTAATATAAGACCGAGAGAGTTTTTTTCTTGTGAGTTGGAGACAGAGAGAAAGTTGTAGCAGTTAAAACTATGGTGCAACATTGGGTTAAGTAAAAAAGGAGAAAATGTCAACCAATGAAATGAGGCAGGCGTGCAAGACAATATCTGTTGAGTGTGTTATTGCTTTAACACACAAACACACACGGTTTCTATCATAGGGTTATAAAGAAGCTTTTATTGATCATCATCATTCATTCACTAGTACCTAGGGGGGTTTAGTAGGGTGGGGGTGGGGTGGGGAAGAAGGTTTATTAGTGCAGTATGTTTTTATGTTGAAATAAAAAATACGTAAAAATCCTACTAATAATGTTAGGTACGTGAGGCTTATAGCCATCTCTGGGACCACCTTTTTTGATATGGGCTTTCTTACTCCAGCTTTCAATTGGCTACCCAACCATGCAGAATTCTTCTTTTCTCTTTTTATGTAAAGGCATTTGATTAGATTTGAAATTTAAAAAATTGAAAGAAGAGAAAAAAATTAATGGTAAATATATGTTAAATTATTTCTAAATATAAATAAAAAAAAATTCCGTTTTTAGATAAGATAAAAAGTTCAAAAAGAGTCTTTCTACCTTTACAAAGGTATAGGAGGGTAAAAATGTGTAAGCACTGCCCTTTTTAGACTTTATTTGTGGGTTTACACGCTGAATATGTTATTATTGTTATAGATTAAAAAGAAAAGTGTTTCACGTAAATTGAAATGTAATAATAACTACAAAAATGAAAAGGAAAAGGGAAAATAAAAAGAGAGGAAAATTTAAGAAGTTGGTTGAGTACTCCAAATGGTCAAATTAAAGATCCAAGATATGACATGATTTGTGGGCTGTAAGATCGATCCAGACTTACTGTAGCAATCTGTAGAATTTCAAATTAATTCTTTTTTTTTTATCAACCCTTGTCTGATATGTCTCCTCCCTCAGTCTCAATTTATGAAACATAGTTTGACTGAGTATGAAATTTAAGATAATAATAAGACTTTGTAATATTTTAAAATTCTATTTTTAAAATAAATAATTTTTAAAATAAATGAGTACATTTTTGTGGACATTTTATTAAGTAAGCGAGATTCAATATGAATAAAATATTAATAGTATCCTTAATTAAATAGTTACTTATTAAATAAGAAATATGTCATTTTAAAAAAAATTGACTAAAAAGAAAAATATATCATATAAATTGAGACAAAGAAAGTATATACAATATTGTCATCATCCTATATATAGATTATCGAATCATGTGATTGTAGCCCTGGGTATAAAATGTGAATTTAGCATAATTAAGTTTGCTTAATTTTCAACATGGATAATTTTAAAAAGGAAAAATTGTTACTCCTTCCTTCCTTACCAAAATATTATCGCGTCTTGCATCTCAAATATTAAATTACATAAATTTTAATTAGTATTTTAAGAAGTATTTTTTATTATATTAATATAAAAAAATTACAGTTTATAACATATTTAATAGGATTTTTAAAATATTACATTAATATAATTTAATTTAAAAAGTTAATTTTATTAACTTTCGAAAAATGAAATGGAACAAGAGTTTTTGAAATTTGAAAGGAGAAGTAAAAGAGAATGTTGAAGTGAAATAAATATGATAGGGAGGAGGGAAAGGGGCAAAGGAATTAGATACGCCGCCAAGTGAATTGATATGTTTGTCCAGAAAGAGAAAAGCTGCTAAACTCAAGAATTACTTATCAGATGTGTCCCTTTGAAAAGTAAAGCTTCCATAAATTATGTTTATATCACACGGTTCAAGTGCTATGTAACATTAAATAATTAGGACCATTAGAATCAAGAGTTCTGAAATCAAATGAGGCGTTCTAATTTTAAGTAGGGTGCGTGTATCGGTTCGATTCGATTTTATATATTATCGGTTTAATTTATTAGTTTTTGATTTATCAGCATATAAAATTGATAATTAAACCAATAAAATATTCATTATCGATTTTTGATTAATCGATTTTGATCCTTAACGGTCCGATAAGAAAATGCTTCTATAATTTTTTTTGCTTTCTCTTATTTTCATTTACATATATACACACTACCTTCATGCATAAATGTCTATACAAATTACAAAATAAGCAAATTTAAATATGTTATTACTAAAACAAACTTATTTTTTTTCTTGTTAACTAGCAAATTTGAATGCAGTAGCAACGCTAGCAATCTCTCAAAAAGAAAAATAACACTGATAGGTAGAACCCCACCAAATCGACGTCTTTAGAAAGAAAACACAACGCTAAGACAACAACTATAAAATGCAATAATAATAATAGGGTATATATTTAAAATCTAAAGTCACTATTATAATTATGGATAAAACTATAGTTTTAATATAATCTTATTGGTTTATCGGTTTAACCATTAACAAAAACCTTAAAATCAAAATCGAAACGATAGCCCGATAAAAAAAATTATAAAACCGTTAATCCAATAACCCGATACCGATAAATCAATAACATTTTTATCGGTTCGATTTAGGCCTTTTTACATAGATAATGTATTATAAAGTCTTATTTACAAATTATAGTATAATTTTTACTCTTACAGATTATAGCCTTAATTTTCTTACCAAAAATAGCAAAATCAGCTAAATACATATATAATACATTTCTAACACAATTTTAATGTACTAGCACATAAACTAATTTGAATAGTATTTGAATATTTAAAATTCAGATATAATACATTTTAAACATTATTAATAAGAGAGAAAAATAAACAACAATTGTAATACATTTTGAATTCAATATATTATAGGCATATTTCAATGCACGTGGTAAATACATAACTAAAATAATTTTAATACAAGTATAATATAAGTATTATATGTGAATTTCAAACATTCTCGTACTATTTAAATTAGTTTACGTTATTAAAATTGTATTATATATATTTTAGAATAACAATTATCGAATTTATAACAATATATAATATTGAATTCGAATTGTATTACAACTATCGTTTATATTTAATGTAAGAGTAAATTTTCTTCCTTTTTTTACCGAGTAAATTTTCTTCCTTTTTTTACCTCTCTCGGGAGCTTCCATACTTTTTTGCATTCTTAAAAATTAGAACACTCTGTCTCTCATCTTCACTGTCCATGAAAGTGCTGAACAACATACACTCACACCTCCATAGCCAGAAACAATTAACAACCCCAAAACCTCTCAAAAGATATATATAAATATATTTATTTATAGCACAAATGTTTATACAAAAATGGCCCCTTTGACTCCATGAATTGCTAGTTCACATTCAAGAAAATGATATTTTTTTATTTTACTTTGCTTTAAAATTCTATTAATTTATTTGTATTTGGAATGGGATTTTTAGTTAAAATATCATTTTGTCTCTTTTTTTTTACCTGAAAAAAAAATCTCTCTGAGACCCTTTTACAGAATTTTTCTTCTAATTTGTTCTGCGTTTGTTTATTATTGATCTGGGTTTCTCTTTTTTCTCAATTTTAAAGTTGTTTTGATTAAAAAAAGTGAACTTTTACCCTCTGCTGTTGTTTCTCTGTTGATGGGTATTTGTTGTTGGTAATTGTGGAGGTGAGAAAGGAAATGGGAGTTGAGGTGGTTGTTGTTTGTTGTTTTGTTCGTCGGAGAAGTCATCTTCGACGAGATTGGACGGAGACGAGGAGGTGATCGAGAAAATGGAGAAGACAACACATGTCTGTCTATGTAAAGAATTAATCAACTACAAATTATAATAATATGCTATACACCATAATAAATTTAAAGCACCCTTAAAAAGTATAATAAAGTTTCCATAAGACATTATTTATGTAAAAATTCTTACATTATTGGTTAAATCAGTTTTTGCACAGGAAATTACATGGGGTGTCCCTTTAAGGGAGTGGTCTTCAATATTTACCCCCCATAATAAAAGTATTCAAGGAATACCCTCTTTCACCTTTATGTGTACTTGAAAGTACCGTTTTGCCCTTCATTGCCTATTTTCACACGCGTCTGAAATAGACGCTTTTCTTCTTCTTCTTCGACTCTTCTTCTTCGCCTCTGTTTTTCTTCTTCTTCGACTCTTCTTCTTCGCCTCTGTTTTTCTTCTTCTTCGCCACTTTTGTCTTCTTCTTCGACGACTCTGTTTCAGACTTTTTTCTTCTTCTTCTTCGCCTCTATTTTTCTTTTTCTTCGCCACTTTTTCTTCTTCTTCTTCGCCTCTGTTTTTCTTTTTCTTCGCCTTTGTTTCAGTCGCTCCATCATTCTTTTTTATGTGATTTCTCTCAGTTTCTCCAGGTGTCTCTGGCCTCTCTTCTCTCTGCCTACCAAATTTCTCTATAGTCCAATCTGTTCAGTTCATCTCCTCATCCTATCGATGGAACGAAGAAAAAAGTTTGTGAGTTTAACTGTAAGTGTTCGTATTCTATTGTTCCTGCCATTAATTTTTTTATTTGTTGTGTTGTCCTGTTTTTCTAGGTCTAACTCTTGCCTTTGAGGCAACTGTTATGGCTTATCTATTAAATAAAACACAAATATTCTAGTGTCAATTGTTGCCTTATCTGCCTAGCTTGTTCTCTTAAAAGTCCTTTTGGCTAATCTTGCCTTGAAGGCAAGAGTTGTAGAGTATGTTATACGTAAAACCACAATCATGGTAGCATCAACTCTTGCCCATGGGGCACAACTTGTTCTATTAAGTCCTTTGGCTATGCTTGCCTTGAAGGCAAGAGTTGTAGAGTATCTTATAGGTAAAAACACAATCTGAAAGTATCAACTCTTGCCCATGGGGCATAGCTTGTTCTTTTAAAAAGTTTTTTGGCTAAGCTTACCTTTAAGGCAATATTTGTAGAGAATCTTATAGGTAAAAACACCATCAACTCTTGCCCATGGGGCCTAGCTTGTTCTCTTAAAAGTCCTTTGGCTACTCTTGCCTTGAAGGCAAGAGTTGTATAGTTTGTTATAGGTAAAAACACAATCTGGAAGCATCAACTCTTGGCCATGGGGCATAGCTTATTCTCTTAAAAATTCTTTTTGTCTAAGCTTGCCTTGAGGACAACATTTGTAGAGCATCTTATATAGAGTATCTATTAAATGAAGACACAAGTCATGTCTTCTTTTTTTAAGGTTATATTTTTTCGATGTACTAAGTGGCTTGTTTTCTGCAGAAAGGACACCAACTTTTTGAGTTTGAACATTGGTTTGCTGCAAAAGGTGCTTGGGGTGGAGATCCAAACTATAAAACTGTTATTAGGTCATTCTTGACTGAATCACAGATGACGATACTGAACCGTGGAGTATTTGGTAACTTCATGAAACTTGATGACATAAATATTAGTTGGAATTTTCTGCATTGCTTACTGCTCTCGCAAATTTCTTGCGATGATGATAGGTCAATTAGATTTAGGGTTTTTAATCATGAATGCACCTTTAATTCTGAGGCGTTTCAGTTAGTAACTGGGTTAGCTGTTTGTGCGGGTGATTTTGGTGTTGTATCTACCATGCCAAATCGACTTTTAAACCATTATTTTCCAAATCATCATGCGATCACATTGTGTGAGTTGCATGCATTTCTCAATATAGATTCAAGCATCCGTGGATCATGCTTTTTGGATAGCGACAGTGATGCTGTAAAGATTGCTGAACTATACATAGTTGAAAGAGTTTTGCTAGGTCGTTCTGAAGATTGTGTGGTTAGCAATATGTTGATGAAGATCATTGATATCGATGAATTTCGTTATTCTTACCCTTGGAGTTCTTTGGGCTTTAGCTGGTTGGTTGGTTCATTGAAAAACTCGTTGCAGCTAGTTAAATCAGAATCAGAAAATCAAGCATCTTATCGCTTATGTGGCTTCCCTTTTGTGTTGAACGTGTGGGCATTAGAATTATTCCCCATATTTCGAGAGTTTGCAGAATCGAAACCTCGGACGTTCCCGAGGATGTTATGTTGGTGCAATCTTAGTCAACCTCCTTACACAACTCTTGTGGATGAATATTTTCATGCGTTCTCGGTATTTTTGAGATCTTGTGTCCTTTATTTTTCTACCTTTAGTTGCTCTAATATTTTTGGAATTAACTTTTTCCTATTTCTGTTTAAAAAATAAGCACTTTGAGTCATTTAAGTTGGAGCCATTTGTTGCTACTGATGAAGAAAGAGAGCGCCTTCCAGTTGATTTGCAATTCTCAAGCGATGTTTCTTCTACTTCTTCGGGACGATTACCTTGTAGCTTGATTAATATCATTGTTGATGTAAGTTTCTGGTAACAACTAACTTGAAATATGTGCTAGACCCATTATATCTGAATGAATATCTCTCCTGATTTATGCAATTGGATAGTTTAAAAAAATTGCCAATATTTATTTACTTGTTTGCTGAATGAACTTTGTGAAAGATATAAAGTTATGACATTAATTCAACTGTTAGCAGATGACAATTTTTGTATGCAATTAATGTTCAAACTCTGATTTGCTTTTTAGTAATATTTTATTTTGTTGTGTAATTTTGATGCAGAGGGTAACAACTTGCTTTAAGAAGCAGTTAGATACTGATTTACATAGGGTTTTGAGTCATATCACGGTAAATTTTATATTAAATTTAATATAAAATACATATAACATTGTTTAATCATTAATTGACTTGTTTGTGTTGTTGTGATATTATTTCATTTTTGTGATGTAGTCTCTAGAGTCCAAGTCCGATGATGTTATGGAGCTTCTTCAAACGTTAAATAGAACTTTTGATGGCCGTGGAGTTGTTATTAAAGATTCTGAAAGTAATAAGGCAACTACTGACATGACAGAAATAGACGTGGGTATTCTAGGAGATGGAGATGTGGATTTTGCAAAAGGTGACCAAGGGCATACTAAGGAAGTCAACTTTGAAACTTCTTCGCAGATTATTGCCAAACTTAATAGTGGAGAGATCGATTTTTCAACACCTCCATTACTTGTAGAAAGTATATATAACAAGGAAGTATGTTTTTACAAACTTTACTTTATTATTTTGTTACCATTGTTATATCACATCAATTTGTAATACACTCAATTTTTATTTTTTTGTAGGCCGTTGATAGTGAGTCTCATGATTTACAACATTTAGAAGATGTTGAAGCCCTCATAAATCAATCAAGAGCTCCTGAGAAGATTGATGATTTGCCTGCTAGTAAAAGGAAGAAGTGTGAAGTAACAGATGATTTTACTGGTCCTAGCTTTGCTCTGTTGTCTCCAACACCGTCCGATGTTTCTGATTGCATGTATAATACTGGAAATGATGAATTTTGCACCGCTGAAGATGTCGAAAAGTCATAACAGAATTTAAATTTATCTTGTTTAAACTAATGTGGATAATTGTGTTCTCTTTACAATTTCGTGTTCCACAACTTTGTTGACCTTGCAAGATCGTAGAACATTTGTGAGTGATCTTGCAAGAACGTAGAATATTCATGAGTGAATTGTCAAATATCGCACAATGAATTCTAAGTCCATGACTTTTTGGTGTGATTTACAAGTGTATTTATTTTACTTGGAGTCCTCAAAGTTAAAGTTTAAGTGCCTTTGGACATAAATATTCTTTTGCTTTTTTCAATTGTTCTTTTTTCTAAAGCTTTTTTGATTATTTATTACTTTTTTAAGACGAATTTCAACATCAATCAGTCTTGCCTTAAAGGCAAGTGTTGTTGAGCATCTGCTAAATAAAAACACAAGATGGTAGTGTCAGATCTTGCCCATGGGGCATAGCTTGTTCAAAGTCCTTTGGCTAAGCTTGCCTTGAAGGAAAGCGTTATAGAGCATCTTATAAGTAAAAACAGAATCATGGTAGCATCAACTCTTGCCTATGGGGCATAGCTTGTTCTCTTAAATGTTTTTTGGCTAAGCTTGCCTTGAAGGCAAGATTTGTAGAGCATCTTATAGGTAAAAACACAATCTGAAAGTATCAAATCTTGCCCATGGGGCATAGATTATTCTATTAAAAAGTTTTTTGGCTAAACTTGCCTTGAAGGCAAGAATTGTAGAGTATATATTAAATAAGACATAATCTTGTATCTTTAAAGCTTGCCCATGGGGCATAGATTGTTCTCTTAAAAAGGTTTTTTGGCTAAGCTTGCCTTGAAGGCAAGAATTGTAGAGTATATATTAAATAAGACATAATCTTGTATCTTTAAAGCTTGCCCATGGGGCATAGCTTAAAAAGTTGTTTTGGCTAAGCTTGCCTTGAAGGCAACAATTGTAGAGTATATATTAAATAAGACATAATCTTGTTTCTTTAAAGCTTGCCCATGGGGCATAGCTTAAAATATTTTTTGGCTAAGCTTGCCTTGAAGGCAAGAATTGTAGAGTATATATTAAATAAGACATAATCTTGTATCTTTAAAGCTTGCCCAATGGGGCAAAAATTTAACACATGAGTTATAGATTCTAAATTTAATCTAATATATTACACAAATTAACTTGTTCAACTATATCAATTATTACTTTCAATTTAAATCCAATAAAAATTTTCATGTGCCCTTTTGTAATCAGAGTGGTGCATCACGTGATTATGATAAACATAATGAGTATATTCTTTTGTAAAACTTATGTTATTGTAATATTTGGTCGTATATTTAATTCTATCAAATTTTATCAATTGTAATAGTCCTTGGATGTTTTTAAAAAATCCACAATTAATCAAATCGTACCGAAACTATAACGTTTGGGACAGTTTTGAAAAATAAATTTCGGTAAAAGTACCCACGAGGCCTAACTTTTTATTACAAAGTCCTTGATCTACGTCTTGCCTCTTATATAATATTTATAGAGCATGATTTAATAAAGATACATTTTGATAGCGTTAACTCCTGTCCATGTGGCTTAACTTATTCTTTTAAACTAGTTGTAGGGTCATTTATTAAATAAAGAAAATAATATTTTAGCATCAACTATTGCCCAATGGGCAGAAATTGTGGTTTAAAAGATAAGGGCATTTGAGTAAATTTATTTGTTAAAAGAAAGGGAGTACTACGGTTTTACTCAAAATCAAAGTTCCCATTTTAATCAAGTTTCTGCCCAGTTAGTTCTACCCATTCTAATCGAAGTTTCAGCCTCTCTTGATCGTAAAATTATTGGGTTAAGGAGAAAAATGTCATCCTAAATCACACTTTTTGGATACTGTGCTTCACTATTTACTTCCTGACATCAGGTAATTCTTCAATTTTTCATTTGAAAATGAATTTTAGGTCTTTGATTTGTATGAAGTTAGTACAATTTTTTATGTTTTGGCACTTGTTGGGTGTTTCGATTTTTCAGTTACTGATATGTATGTAGTATAATTCTTAAGATTTTTCTACTTTTTTGTGTGTTTTGATTTTGATTTGTCTTTGTGTTTATGCAGATTTCCTAAATTATGTCTAGCAGAGTAAACCATTGCAAGCATATTATTCCTTTTAAAAATTGGTTCAAAATAGAACCCGTTTGGAAGGGTGATTCAAGTTTTCGCAAAACCCTAACCAACTTTTTAAATGATGATCAACTTGCATTACTAAGAGAAGGAGTTTTCGGCAAATTCATGCAACTGGGTGATCTTAATCCATCAGGAATGCTTTTACATTGCATGCTTTTGTCTGAAGTAAGCTGCAATAAGAAGAATGTAATGGCCTTTTCTGTATAAGGAAATTATGTCGAGTTCACACTCGATATTTTTGGACTTGTTACTGGGTTGTCAACAAAAAGTTCTGATCAAGTTTTTGCATCACTTAGGCAAAAAGAAGGTAGCCATATTTTAAATACTTATTTCAATGGCCAAAAAAGTATACAAATGAAGGCCTTGAGAACGTTCATGGAGACGAGGAAAGATGAAGTCCAATCAAATGTAGATGCAGTCAAGTTGGCTGAAATCTATATTTTAGGACGAGTTTTATTAGGGGGGAGGTCTGAAAAATCCATTGATGCTAATCATGTGATGATACTAGAGGATGATGCTTTGAGTGCGCAGTTTGGGTGGGGTGCGTTATCTTTTGAAACAACTCTTAGTTCATTGAAAAGGTCACTGCGAAGTGTGGAAAAAGCACCAACAGATTCTCGTCCATCATCATACAACCTTGTTGGTTTCCCATATGCCTTTATGGTATGGATGTGGGATATTTTCCCCAAGTATAGAGAGAATAATGTGCAGATAGTTTCTCCTGAAATGCATCCTCTTATGCTACATTATGAGGGATGTAAATCTCCACAATACCACACGGTGTTAAAGTTTTTTGCACCCGTTAAATCAAAAACTTCGGTAATTAGCTATATCTATGCATCTTTTATTATTTATTTTTAGTGTGTTTGTTTAATCAGTGTTTGTTTATTGTAAATTCTTAATTTTGTGTTTTTTCTTTTTTTGATTAATAGAAAGGTTCGATTAAGGCCTTCACACTTGAGGATGAGCTGCCAAATAAAGAAAGTAGTGATAATGAGCGATTTGAAGCTTTAAATCAGAAAATTGATGTATGCATTGCTTCGTATTCTGTGATCAGTCTTATAATTTATTTGTTCAAAAATATAATTTTAACAGTTTCATCTCTTCTACGTGTAGAAACTTCGGCAATCATCTTCAAAAAAATTCAGAAAGATTCTAGATGAGCATAAATCTTTGAAATCAGAACTGGCTGAAATTAAACAATTGCTCTTAGAGAATCTTAAGGCAAAAGAAGATGTGAAAGGAACGAACCCAGCTACTGACAGTTATGTGCCTAATTCTACTTGTCGTCCGTCTGACAATGTGCCTCCTCGTGGTGATGTTCATGTAGAGTTGGGTGCTGATAATACTGTACTAGCTGACGAAGATGGTGATGCTATGGTTCACGAAGAATGTGATGCTGCTGCTATATCTACAAAAGATGAGGAATCTGTAAGTATAGGGAACATCTACAAAAGTTGTTTTAATTAAATGTCATAAATTATAGGGAACAGATTAAGTTATTATTGCACTGATCCCTATAATATAATGTGTTTATGCTGTTCAATAGCAGCTTGCTTCTGCTGCTTTCAAAGATGCATTAATGTTGGATGTTGATTCTGCTTACTCTCCACCGCCTGCTATAACGCCTGCTGCTGTCAAACATACTGCACATGAGCAGCCTGTAAGTGCTTTACAAATTAGTGTACTTTTTGTTTTGGTTTGAGAAATATTTATATTTCATTTTCTATATTACTTTATGGTTGCATTTTTTTGCCAAGTCTAATCCTTTTTTACATTTTTCAGCATGATGACCAACCAAGTACTCATCTTCAACCCTCTCCATTGAAAAAAAAAACCTTCCCATTGAAAAAAAAACTCTCTCCATCAAAAAGAAAACCCTCTCCATCGTCTACATGTCCTTCGTCCGACAATGTGATTCCTTGTGGAGATATTGATTTAGAGTTGAATGTTGGTAATATTGCACCAGCTGAACAAGTTAGTGATGTACCAACTGAAGAAGATGGTGATGCAAGGGTGCATGAGCAATGTGATGATGCTGAGGAATCTACAAAAAATGAGAAATCTGTAAGTGTAGCACACTTGGTCTACTTATTCTTTTTTGCATCTTTCTTAATACTATCAAGTCATTGATGCAACCGGTTTTAAAACAAAATAAATTTTAAGATGATTGATGTGTTGGATCACTATTTATTCTTCTTTCTTAAAAAAGAAAGAAATAATTGTTTGTTTATATCCATACATCTATTAGGCAAGCATTATAGATTATTTCATATATCAGACTCAATGAGCTAGCTGAAAATATTGCACATGGACAGTGATCCTTCTTTTTTGATCTGTCAATTAAGGTTTTGCCTCAGAAGCAATAGTTACAGAATATTTTAAACAACTAGACATAATGAGGCAGTGTAAAGTTATGCCTATTGGGCATAAGATATGTTTTCTGAAGTTCATGAACTAACTTTTGCCTCTAAGGCAACATTTATAGACTTATAAGTCATAACTTAGACACAATGACTCTAGTTTAAAGTCCCTAAATTAAGTTTTGCTTCTTTGTTAGACATAGTGAGAGTAGTGTGAAGTATTGCCAATGAGGCATAAGTTATTTTAATTAAATGTCACAAATTATAGGGAACACATTAAGTTTATTGAACTGATGCCTATAATATAATGTGTTATGTTGTTCAATAACAGCTTGTTCCTGTTGTCAATGGAGACAATATTGATTCATTAATCTTGGATGTTATTGCTGCTTACTCTGTACCCCTTGCAACAATTCATCCTGCTGTCAAAGACCCTCAACCTGAGCAGGCTGTATGTGTTTCACAAATCAGTGTAGTTCTTTTTTTATTACTTTATGGTTGCATCTTTTGCCAAGTTTAATCCCTTTTTACATTTTTCAGCATGATGAGCAGCCAAGTACTCATCTCCAACCATCTCTATTGAAAAAAAAAACCTCTCCATCGAAGAAAAAAACATACACTAGAAGAGCAAGGACTACCACGCCCATAACTGAACCATCTCCCATGGTAGTAGAAGTAAAAGACACCACTCCTGAAAAATTGATTCGAAAGAAATTTCCCGGACAATTAGCTAAATCTCCATATGTAGCCGATTTTGATTCGGGGTCATCCAGTACTTTTCAGATGAACCACCCTTTCGTTAGCGATATTGATGGATTTGATGTCATGTCACCTTTGAGCTGTGCATTTTGGAAATTCGTCGAGGAAGGGCTGAATGGTTCAAAACGGTAGCTTTACTCACTTTTAGCTTTTAATGTTTTGATTCTTTTACTTATGTTAATATTCTTACTGTGTTCTTTTTTTCATGTTTTACAAGTGCGAAAACTCTGTATAAAGGGGACGGAAATGAGCTATCTAAATGCTTTCTTTTTGGCTCTTGTGTTGTGGAGACAAAGGACTGGTTCTGGACGCTTGCAACTTGTAATCAACCTTTGGGTGATATGGTATGACCACATTCTATCCTAATAATATATAATTCTGCGTATGTCCCATCACTTGAACAAAAAAATAATGCAATATTTGACTTGTCTTTGTCCTAATATTTTTTTATTTTTAGCAATTGTTCTTTTTTTTCTAAAGCTTATTTGGTTATTTAATACTCTACTCTATATATATATTTATCATTCTTGCTTTTTTAAAATACGAATTCCAACATCGATCAGTCTTGCCTTTAAGGCAAATGTTGTACACAATCTAATAAATAAAAAGATAATCTGGTAGCATCAATTCTTGCCCATGGGGACAAACTTGTTCTGTTTCTTC